>JAHQIW010005982.1:0-198029 GCA_019055375.1 Parelaphostrongylus tenuis | reverse complement strand
GGTGAAATAAATGAATTGCGATCGATTATTTCAAAGTGTAGTTGGCGCTCGTCTGACCGTTAAGAGAAAAGAACGGCGTATTACGGCCGGCTTTCAACCACTATCTCTCATCGAGAAGTCGCAGAGAAGAATGCGCTTTAGAGCGACTTTCAAATCAAATGTATTACTCGGAGGAACACAATAACAAGTTGGACCACTGAGAGATATCAACAACAGCAGAACTATAAACAAAAAGGATTTTGAATTTAGGTGTGAATTCGATGAAAACATTTTTCCAGTGGAAAGTATTCATACCTCAGTGAAAACAGTGGGATTTTCTGTGATAGTTCCCCTTAGCTCTTTTCATTTCTTCATACGTGATCGTGTCAATCACCAACTTCCAAAACGTTTCGCCCTCTAGATCACCACTAGACCTGTGTAGAAGACGCATAAACTTACAAAATTAGGTTGGGCAAAAAGTTCAGGGAAATTTTTGAAGGTTCATTTTTTGACATTTTGTGTTGTTTTTTATTGGTAGTTCGTATATACTAATCTAGTTTATTAATTTCAGCTCCAAAATATCAGCTAGTGAACATTACGATGTGCGTGTGTTGATTCGTCATTAACAGAGAAAAGGTTTAACAATTCTCAAAGCCATAGATGAAATTGGTGAAAGTGAACGTGCCGATGAAACGAAAACATCGACTGTAGACGGATGGATTAAGCGATTCAAGGAAGGCAAAGTTTGATCCTGAAGACAGGCCTCATTCTGGCCGACCGTCTTTTAAGGATGAAAGTGACTTCAAGCCGCTATGAATGCTAAGCCTCCAGCGAGCACTCCGCCTGCAGTCTAGACGTTGCTCCATCTAATTATGGCCTCCTACGATAAATGCAACACCTTTTGAATGGCCGTCGATTTAAATTATTTGATGAAGTTGAGGCATATTGAGTGTTTTTCGATCCAAAGTAGCCGGAGTGGATTTCGAGCAGATCCGGAATCATGTAGAACAAAGCAAAAAGTTGTTAAGAATGGCGGTCTATTATTCGATAGTAGTTATTGTTGTTTTTGTTATTAATTTTCGCAAAAAAAACGAAACTTCTAAGAGTTTACCAGAACTTTTTGCTCAATAATAGGTAGAGAGGAAGGTGGCATAATAAACTAGGGAAAGGTTTGTCTTGAATGATTAATCTATCACGAGATGGTTACAGAACTTCCATTTGGCCAGTTTTTCGTAGCCATCCTTTTCACTACCGTGTCGATCGGAGACCCACAATCGATGTCCATGTGATATGGGTCCTCGTAATCCCGCTTAATCATATCTAAATACAATAAACTAGGATTCGGACCCATAACGGTCCTTACATGGTATAAAGATTGATAGAAACAAAAAAACCTTATACATGCAGGATTTTTGTGGAGGGCAGAACTGAATCGGATTGTCTAGCCTGTCCCACTTGTAGAATTGCTTTTCAAACAGAGCACTTTTAGGAGTTTTTACTGGTTTATTTGCGAGCACAGTAGAATTGCAAGTCGAATTTTAATCCATCCATTGTTCTCTCTAGAGGTAATATTTCAATTACTGAGCAGAGTAATGTCTTGCGAGTTATATATACAAGCATACTGAGTGACACGCAAAACTAAACCTAAGGTGGTAATTGAACCAGCGTCTCACGCCGGTGTGAGTGAATCGCGGAAATCAACTCCCGCCTGATGTTCAGAGTAATGCATATAATCCAACATCTTCAGATATATAGTTGTAACATAAGCACACTTCTATGAAAAGCTGTAAAATCGAAGATTTTATGAGAAGCTGTTTCAAATTATGCTGATATCCCTTTTTAGATAAGATAGCTGATGTTTTGGTGAATTCACGTTCTTTAAAGCCTAAACGTGCAATACAAACCATATTTAAATAATCGGTTAATATTATCTGACTCTAATGGAGATCTAGTTTCAAAACCACACAGGAATTTGCTAATTAAAAGACCTCAACTCTTAACTTTCAGTTGGAGTAAGGCCACCAATGTGTTGTTTACACACTACTTACTTCGACCAAAAAATCAGAAGGTAAGAAGTAAGAGATAAGGGATAAGGCGTCATACCACGTTATAATAAGGCATTCTCCTTTCTACGCATTTCTGTTTTTTTTTCAAAATCTATGAAAAATATTTCAAATGTTGAGTCCGCTGAGGTCTTTTTTTTCCTGGCTCGGCATAGTGACTGTCACCTCAAAATCGTCATCGTTGTGTTTTTGTGTTCTAAGTGTAGATAGAGGGATCGATTACTCAACTTCCCATCTAGGTGCTGTTTTATGTAAACTCAGAGTGATCTACCTCTTTCGCCACTGTAATCACAGCATGAAAAATCTCTTCATTAGAAGCATCCACGTAATGCATGAAGCCGTCGGAACTCCGTAGATTAATGAATACAATACCAAAAAAACTAGAGTAAGAAATATAGAAAGCGAAAAATAGCAATTTGTATGTACCAGCCGCAATTTATTAACTAAAAAAGTGGTGATAAAACAATGCCATTGTACGTCGTGCTGTCACCACATACGCAAGTCTCCCTTCCCTGCTACAAAGTCGGACTCAGTGTGAGGCGTAGGCCACTGATGAAGAGGGCGATACCTCCAAAGCACGTGTGTGGCTAACCCCGGTAAGGCTTTAAACACTCTTACAGACTATATTGAATGTACACAGCGTGGTCTCAAAACAGTCAAAGAGATGGATCAAATGCAGAACACATCTGTAAATCTTGTCATAAATATACAATTATCCTCATTCTTTTGAGTTAGCTGTACTAATGAAAAATAAAAAACTAGCGGCAAAAAAATTTTGGAGACTTAGTTTTCTTCGAATCTATTTCTAATCGGAAAGCAAGAAAGGAATAAAAGAATACTTCCATTCAAACGGGGGGTTATTACCTCAAGTCTGTGTTCCTGACAGGTCTTTAATTCACAGGAGCACTTTGATTACTGCTTAGTTGACAATTCTTCAAAATATTATTTGCCTCCTTATATTTTGATATATTGTCCATTTTATAGTCCATTTCAAGCTCAAGGTTTAAGAGTTCGATGATTGGGTGTAAAAATAGACATAGGCTAGACGCAACAGTTGTCAACCTCCTTTAAGCGAAGCCCGTCAAATGCAACTGATCCGTAGACTTTTTGCAAAAATCATACTCTATCCCAAGATTGTATTCAAGCTCATAATAGATATCGTTATCCAAAATAGCATAGAACAGCGTTATAAAAAGTGTAAGGTAAAAAAACTTCAAAGTAGAATTTGTTACCCTCACACCTCTCAACGTTCACATAACAATTTTTTGCTACTAAATAGGAACTGGTCGCAATAAGACGTTACTGCTTTATTTATTTCAACAATAAATAGATAAAGGAAAGAGCTCTCGGCGTTGATCAATCCTGAGGGATGCGCCATGCATTCGTCTTCAAATTTTCATTTTGTTGGAGGTGACGGGATTCATATCTGGCCTATGCGATGACTCGCGATGGCCTTCGCTAAACCGAGTTATTGCTGCTTATTCTCCCAGACAAGTCTGAGATCTGTCTGGTACTAATTTACCGATCGCGAAGGGATGGATGTCTTGGTGGGCCACGAGCGCGAGATCGAACCACTGAACGCAGAGGACCTCTAACCACTGTGCCACATTGATCACTACACTAATAAATAATTATTCATGTTATTTACTTCCACGATGCGTGATAACATTTTATTGCTTGCATTTCAGCGCTTCTTGTTATCTCATCAAAACTATCAAAAATCTTCATCGATTTTGCTATAATAATGAAAAAGTTGTACGTTTTATCGGAGCAAAACCATTATAACTAAGAGGACTCACGCGATGCCAATAAATATTTGATACCAAGGAACCTTTCTCGTTGAGATGGTGCGAAAAGTAAATTTGAATAATATGAAAGTCATAGTAGAATTCAAAACTTTGCTGTCGTCGCTTGGTGTGCTTTCGAGTTCTGAGCACAAGTCCGAACTCAAATTATTGCAGCAAAGCAAAAGATAGTGCTGATCTACTTGTGATGTAATACGACAATAGCCCCAGCCAGGCACATCGTATGAACCTCATGGAAGAGCTCATAGTGCGATAGTTGCAGCCGTCATGCGCGTCTTTCCCTAGCAACCGCCTCCAGTCTATGAAATCCCAATGTACGTCATCAGCTTTCCACTGCTAGTGATCGTCCTAACGGTCCATCCAGCTGAGCATGATTGTTACGACTCTGTCCTCCTTCATCGTTCCGACTCCATATTGCCATCGACGAATCTCTTCTGCATCATCCATTCAAATCGTAAGATTTTTTGCGTGCAATTTAGATAACTGAACACAGTAATGTTCTGAAAGACCAGTTGCTCGTGAATTTCGGCACTTATTCAAATCATGTGAACCATACCTGCTGAGTTGACACGGAGATATTACCATATTTTCGAAATCTGATGGCTAATGTGTCGACAATTTCTCCTTACACATAGTCTGTGCGTATTTTATACAACTTTAATTGTTTCCTCCGATAGATTTTTTGTAGCACTGTTGACATAATCTAACCGTTTTAACACTGCACTTCGTTCACTTTCCCCAAGTGACACTACATCTATTAATTGGATGGAATCATAATCATTACATCTTTCGACATCACATATTGTACGGTTTTCAACACTTTTTGATTCGACTCGTTTCCTCGCAACCGTCTTCCCCCACAGCTTTCTAACTTGCGTTTGATTGAGACTGTTTTTTCGGAAATTTCAATAATCCATGCGAATACAGTTGAATTCAGTCGAATAGGCTTTCAATGGATTTCTGGAAGAACCATACTAGGGCCATTTTGGTTCACATCAGGCAGCCATTTACCATTGTAAGTCAAATGGTGGTTATCCTAGGCAAATGTAGTATATACTTTGCATCCTCAGAAGAATGAGAGCTTCGTTGGCTTGACTACGACTGAATTAAGGTCATGCGTAAAGATGTTTCATTGAAAATTAATAGCTTCTTCTTCGCGTCTGACGCGCTGCCTTCTTTTGGCTTATTCTGACGAGTATAGATAAGCCGAAGCGAAAGGGTTGAATGCCGGTAAGGAAAATGAGGGTGATGAATCGGACTGATTGATGATCTTTCTGAATAAGACGGTATACTGACAGAGTATTTGCTGCGGTGAGATTCTCTAACCTTGCCAGTGATACTACTGAAGCAGAGGATGTACTCTATGATGTACACGGTTATGTTTAAAGACAGGCAAATTTATTAAATATGTCAAAACTTAAAGCCGAATCAATGTAAGCTTGAAAAAGTGTGAAAGTAAATGTACGGCGAATGTGACACCGAAAGGTTTCTTTTTCTGAAAACTATCCCATGAAGAAAACACCACACTACCACCATTATTACCACAGCAAGTGATTTCACATGTATCACTTTGCGCGAATTCGGTAGTTCTTCCATTCAGTTCGCTTCTTCGCATCCCCAATCACGAGGGCAATCAAACTTTTTACCTGTAACATCAGCGAGTGTTTAAAAATTTTCTTTTTGTCACTGTTGTCAGTGAATGTTTATCAAGTTGATTGTACCTGGGATCCTGAGATAACCGCGCTGAATCGCTCCCACGTTGACTAAAAGGGTGAGTCCGCCGCAGAGTAGTGCGTTGTGAATCCTTCTGTTCTGGCCAGATGATAGGCTTGATGAGCTATGTTTGCCATGGGCAAGCACCCCGGTACACTATGACTACAAGAAACGAATGATTTCGCTAGCACAGCGATACCCGTTCTCAAATCGCTCCACTTTGATATGGAAATCTTTTATCGCATGGCCATAAATGGCTGAGTACAGAATAGTCTCTCGAAAAGCCTAAAGCCACCGAAGAGATAATTTCATTGACATTGGAATGGACCTTTCTCTAGCGACAGCGTCAATTTCTGCTGTGACCCACTTTCACTCAAGGACCTTCAGAGCAGAGCGAGTCTATGTAAATCGAGTTCATTACTTCAAATCCTATCAGTGATACTTTTTCTTTAAAGCCTCCTTCAGAGGAAGCCCTAATCGATGTGCCAATCATTCAAACCGACGAACAATGGTCAACGTTTCGCCATCGAAAATCCTATCGTACAAGAGAAAAGGGTCAGTTATCTGTTGCGCATAATCAATACTTCACTTGAGATTTTGAACATGCTCTTAAATTGTTGTATTTTTTAGTTCCAACGGGGTACTTCTTTACCAGTGTTACTAAAAAGAAAAGGAAGCGAAGTGTCTGAATTCCTGCTTCCGTTTTCACTCTTCGATGGCAAATGCACGGGCACTCAACCAGTGGGTAAGTAAATTCTTCTCTCATGCGTTCGCCAGCTTTCAGTCATTCAAAGCACGTTATTTTCTGAATTTAGCTAAACTTTTTGAGAGAAATATTTGAAAGTTCAAAAATCACTACTAAATCAATTCTCTTTAGGACAAAAATTCCACTATAGTTCATTATACGGTTGACCGCTTGAAGTTCTATACGTTTCAGTGCTCGGAATCTCGCAGTCCGTTGTATGCTCGCCGTCTTTCAACGCTTTTACAGAGGGCGAATGTCAGACTAGTGAATTTCTCTCAGCTCAGTCACTTTTCGGATTACCAGTAATATCGGTATGTCTAAGTTCTATCTAACACGTTCGCATTGGCGCTCATGATTTTCTCGAAACACCTGTCTTCAACGCTCGGGCATACGAATATCAGCGCACGCTCCATTATTAATGTGATACTTACTCATCAAAACTTAGAACACTTGATCACCAACAGAAATGGTCTATCATTAAGGAAATTTAGGTTATTTCTGCTGAGGAGATACTCATGCGTCCTATAATAGCACTTATCGATGATAAAACCACATCCTTGTGGAAAAGAACTCCTTTCCCACGCTCAGTGCACATTTCCATAGTATCCTATTTACATTTACAATATTTAGATAACTCAAGAAATAGCGGGTCAAATAATGAGCTTGACTCTCAGAAAATCTTTTCAAGCCCTATAATAGCGAGAAGAAAACCACGTTTTGCCTTCGGAAAAAATAGCACGCGGTTAGAATTACACAGTGCGTTTGTTGGTATTCTCATACACTGATATTCAGATTTCAATATGACTTCCTGTCACCTGTATCACCTGTCGTCTCGTTGATCGTCGAGTGACTCGAGCGGGTACCAGCAACTCTTCCATTTTTCCCTATCGCGTGCAAGAGTAGCCCAGTGGGTCCTCCCCGCTCTAGGGATTTGCTGAGCATCATATCTTTCTTCTATCGCATTTGTGAAGAAATCGGAACAGCGGATCAGTGGCCTTCCTTTAGTGCTCTTGACGTCCCGAGGAATCCAGTCGGTAATGGCTCTCGTCCATCGGTTGTCGTTGAAGCGCATCACGTGTCCGGCCCACTTTATTTTTGTTATCATGGCGTCTAGGACGGCGTCTCTGATTTTCGATCGATGACGTAGGTTGGAACTTCGGATCCTTTCTCTCACTTGCAGATACGGGATACTCCTAGCATCGACCTTTCGACTGCGCGTTCGATAACGCCAAGTGATTTTTCATCCTGCTTACGTAGCGACCACGTTTCTGCTGCATACGTTAGGGCAGGGGTAACTGTCGAGTCAAAAAGGTGGGCACGGAGTCGGATGTTCTTTGTCCTCTTCACTAAATCTTCGATGCTCTTAAACGTTCCCCAAGTCGCTCGTTTCCTCCTGCTCAACTCTGGAGTTAGGTCGTTCATCATGTTGATTTCACGACCTAGATACACGTAACTGGAGCATTCGGAGATTGTCGTCCCGTTGAGCGTGAATGGGGCATTCGAAACCCAGCCGTTCCTCATGAACATCGTTTTCGTTAGATTTAGTTGAAGACCAATCCTTCCTTAGGCGTTATCGAAATCGGTCAACATTCTTTCCGCTTGGCTGATGTTTGGTCTTATGAGAACGATATCGTCAGCAACGCGAAGATGGCTTAATTGTCGACCGTTAATTTTCACTCCCATATCGTCCCATTCTAATGTTCTCATGACGTTTTGTAGGGTAGCAGTGAATAGTTTTGGCGAAATTGTATCGCCTTGTCCAACCCCTCTTCTAATATGACTTCACTGTAACGAAAATACGCGGTATCACTGTAGAATATTCATAAAAAGCAGTTTTGGAATAATCCAGTGTAATGAACACTAATGCAACTTTTGAAAACTGTATTTTCCAGTAGGAAAATGACATCTTTAAAAGACACTTACTCACAGTTCAAACTTTTCTTGCACATTTTCATCGAACTATTTTGCAAGAACGATGCCCCGTAACACTTTTTCCCCACTTTACGACTTTTTGAAAAAACTTTTATGAAGTGCTATGGTTCCTTTATATTATCCGGCGGCAAATGAAGAAACGACCCCTTCACTGGACAGGGAATCTTCGTAAGAGTATTGTGGTAATCACTCAAATACTTAAATTCTCTGGCTACTGCCCTACGTGCTCCGGCAGAGTCACATTTCTACACGTAGTATATTGTAGCAGTGTGGATCCCACCATATGTTGTTAACATGATAGAGACAAATCCAATAAAGCACACTATCGAGTTGGTCGTGCAAGAACAGATGTAAGCATATGAAGTGTAGGTAAAACTTAGTAGGCCAAAACAATGAGCAAACGAAAAATTTCGTTACGTACGAATTTTCTCAAATTACGGTTGTGATTTCTGGCACAGTTTTCTTCCGTAACACCTAAGTATCCGTACCTTCTCGCATACTCCAACTGTAAATAAATCTAATCTAATCACAGTGAAATTGACTATGCAGAAGAGAAATTTTTTTTATATGTTGGTATAAAAGGAAGTGGATATCAAACAGAGACAAGCGAATGGACTAGGGGGCCTTTGTCGTACAATAGACCTCGAAACCACCTATATGTTACGCTGGAGTGAGTGAAGAGGTGGAAACTAGACGAGGTACAGTATATTACCCTGAGAAAATTCAAGCAAAAGTGCGAAGAACACGTAGGATCAGCTTGTCTGGGAGGATAGCAACACTGACTTAATACATTGGTAGGCCACCGCGAGTCGTTATAAAGGCCAGACATGCATTTAGTCATCTCAAGCGATGTCAGATGACGGCGATTGCATAGCACATCCCTCATGGATTGATCAACGCAAAGGGCTTCATCCTTCAATCATTCGAATTAGGTATAAATATAGATTAATAAAAAGGCGCTAGATGAATTTTTTGATAATGTTTGGAAAGACGTCCTCTTCGCAAGGATGTGGCTTCACCGTTGGAAACTGCGCTTTTCTTTCAAAAACGCGTGAGCACTATTCTTATTAGGAATACCTTTATGAAGATCTCTTCAGTAATATTTCATCTTTTAGTCCCATTATTGAAATCAGAATCGGTACTTTTCCGCTATTTGTTCACCATTTCGATAGCTCAAAATTCATGCATACTAGAAGGCTTTTTTTTTCTGGAAGAAGAGTGGGGAATCACTAAATGAAACAGACTAAATTTTTCTTATGGAGACAATATGGAACGTAATTTTATTCACTATATCACAGTCATTTCCAATTACGTTCCCGTGTTTCCAAATAAATGAATAGGGTAGGTGTTAATGATTTTCGATGAGTGTATGTGTGCTGCCAACACATTGGCTTGTTCGACTTAACACAATACGCTTCATTCGCTCTCCTGCACGTTTAGAATTGGTTGAGTTTAAAAGGTGTACGCTAATGGTCAACTATGCATGTCTGTGAAGTTTAGTTGCGTTTTTCTACATACTGCGGCCAGGAACTAACTATGCTTCTTCTACGTGGATTTGTTCCAGACTTCCGGTAACACAACTGCCGAGACGGATTTTCGGTGGAATTCCGGGTTACTTTCAACGCATTGGAGGCAAAATCGTTGCGAAAACGTTATAAACAAAGTATGTTTAATCTTAGGTTTGCCCTTACAGTATTGAAGAAACTACATTTAAGAACATGTCTGTTTGATTGAATGAAATTCAGATTTCAGCAGACATCACTCTGAACGGAACACTCATTGTGGACGCTCAGCTCAATTCAATTGACTACATTACCGTTACTGATGAGAACTACACCAACCTCATTCAAGAATTCCATATTGCTTTTAAAAGCCCGATTGTAGACTTGGTAATGAACGAAGAAGTTGGATACGAGCGTGGATATACGATTTATGTCACTAAGGGTAAAAATTTGCGGTTTATGAACTATCCTTTCATCATTATTTGAGCCAACATGTCATGTGGTCTGGTAAGGGCTCTTGTACAGCCCGATACACATGTTTCGTCCTTACAGACTCATCAGCCGGGCAGAACCGGTCGTCTGTCGATCTTTTTATAGTCAGTTCTCTCGGGAGCCGTACAGTACTTATAAAGAGTCATCGACGACGTACGCTTTACGCTCTATATCAAGTAAAAAATTTTACACCTAATACAGAGTGTTGTGCACTCGATCGCTCATTGGCTGGTACTTTTATCATTATGATACCTTTATTTCAAGTGCTTTGTTCAGACCTCTATAAGGAGTGTAAGGCTCCCGAGAGAACTGACTATATGTACAAACAGATACTATTTTGCCTAACGGTAGCACATCGATCACGTAGATAGACTGTCGCTCTTTACAGCTTTTAAAGAAGTTCCATTAGGACTTTCTGCAGTGTACGGTAAAGTCGTAAGGTAAGTTGCTTACAATCTTAATCTCAAAATTCCGGCACTCGGCACTAGAGCGTAACAACGTCGTTGTTGAAGTGTAAAATCAGAGTGCAATCTAAATGTGTACCGTAACCAGCGCATGTTTTCTGCGAGACCCGAGAAAAGCCGAGTCAAACTGGCTTTTCGAGCTTATCGTTACATTGTTCTCCTTCCAAGATGGTCAAAAATTTTAAGGTGACATGTAAGGCAGATTCCAAATGGCTAGTTTCAGGCTACTAAATTAAGTCATGTATCATAATCTGTAGATACGGCATAAAATCTCGGAGACAAACATGTACGGACAGCAGTACACGATTGTTTGATGCACATAAAGGTTTATAACCCATTCCAACTATAGATTTGCCCGCCACTCAATGCAGTTTCAAAGTAAAGCAGCTGTTATTGATGGAATTTTCCAGGCAGATTTTGATTTGAATAGAAATTTTCTCAAAGACAACATTATTGAAGTAAGCAACAGAAAGTGCTCAAATGAAGCATGAAGTACGATAAAAACATCCGTCACTATTGTGAGCATGTCAGAGCTTATGTCTTAACTCTGATGTTGCCAAACTAGCTTCTTTACAGACGGAGAGACTACTTCCTTTCTCTCGGTGCCCCAGTCAGGTCCGTGTCAGAGCGATCGCCAGCATCCGGTGAGATTTTTGGTGAATTCCACAACGGCTTGCACTCTCAGGTGAGATTAACAAAATCCTCATACTCCCTCAAACTGCTTGTTGGTTCAACAACTTATGGCATTTGTGCATCTCCTCCTGTGTTAAGCAAATGACAAAAAAAATCATCTGAACATCTACAATATATTAGGTTGCGGACTGAGTATAAGAGGGTTCAGTTTTAGACACGACAGACACGAACGCAATTACAAGGATTGTCGGCCACACCTGCCCCATTGCCATCCTTCTTATTTGTGGCGAACTATTTCACGGACTTTCAAAGTCTTGTTGATGAAGTTGATACCCAATATCTGCCAGTACAAGTGGGTTTAATGCCGATAGCGGCCGCCCCGCCAGACCGTAAACGGTTGGCTGTTGACAGGTGCGCGTTGTAGCGTAAAAGCAGTGCTGCGCAAAACGAGTGTCGGTGGTGCAACGGTTAGCATACGCTCCCGGAAAGAGTGATCTGGGTTCGATCATTGACTGACACAAGTGTTTTTGCAGAGGACTCCATATGATTGCGTAAATTTCACGGACTACTTACATACCGAGTAGCATACGCACTCCGTTGAGAAATCCATGACCTGTCCAGTCGAATAGCCATACACGTCTACGGCTCATTCGCGTTGCATGAGGAGCTTGTAGACGCAGCGTCTATGACAGCCAATCGACACAGTTGATTAAAGGGCGGTAATGTTAGAGAACCCTAACATTAACGCACTTCTTGGGCTGTACCGATCCATAGATATTTGAGTGTTCGTGAGATGGGCTAGGATGGGTTTTGGTAAGTGGATTAATTAGGTTTATGAACCACGTTATTTTGTGGGGCCGTGTACACAGTCGACTAATGATCTATTCTTGAACGCTGGTGAGATTGATAGAAGCACGACCATCGGTAAATACTAACTTGTATGTTTTGATTGACACATATAAGATAGAGCTGCTCGAGTTAGTTGTGCCACTCTTCGCACTGTGATCCATCTCTTAGACGGCTCATGTATTGAGTTCTGAAATCTTTTTCAGATAACTGGTGATAAAGCGAAGCATCTTAAGTTTTTAGTCCTTTATTTAAACATTTAATTGACAAGAAATACCTCCAGTTCAACACTTTTGCCCTATCAACAAACAGTAGCATCCAAATCTATGAACTCGTGGACGTGCCGTATATCATGTTTTTGTGCTGGTTATAGGGTAATGGCTGAAGTGCAGCGAACTGGGATAAATGTGCTTATGAAACACATAGGATCACAGGTTCGATTCCACCTCTCGCGTTTATGCTTTCCATCAATCTGGCTTTGGCGAATTTGTACTAGAGTTGTTTGATTTGATGTCTCTAGCGTAGCTGTGTTACAAAATATATCTCAGAACTCATGTAGAAAACATGATCCTACGCAAAGGTTCAACTGACGAGAAACCTTTAATAAGCGCACCACATCAGAGATCTATGTCTCCTAACACGGTGATCCTTGACTTTCCGGCACGTTATGTGTGCCAGTATAGGCAAAAAAGCCAGCAACATTAATCTTCAGTGTTATGAAGTCGATTAATATTACCGTCATAAGCCTCTTTAATGAATTCCAAGACTGTCTGTCTATTAACCTCGGCATGTTTCAGTAATTCTTATTTTTTCTCTTTCTTCTAAAGCGGGGCACGATGGTTAAATTCAAACTCTGTTCACACAATCAAACAGCTAGCGTTTTGGCAGGTCGCCTTCGTCAGGGCCTGGAAAGGTCAAAGTTGTTCACAATCCAATCAGTCCAACACTTCCATCACTTCCTTGGAGAAAATTGTTGGATCTAGTTTTTCATCACATCAAGCACAATGTCAACCTTCAGCATACTCACCGCTTTTTTTATTTTCTTATTATATGTCTTCCAGTGAATGAACAGGTTAAGAACAATAGAACGGTAATCATATAGGCCAGCAATGCACTATACCCATAGTGCATTACTACCCTATGTGATTAGCTATGGGTATAGTGCATTACTAGCCTACGTGATTACTGTTCCATTGTTCTTCACCTGTTCATTCAGTGGGCGACATATAATAAAAACAACCGTTGAATATATTGAAGGTTGACCTTGTGCTTGATGAGATCGAAATCTAGATGTGACAATTTATTCTAAGGAACTGGTGGAAGTGTTTGACTGATGGGATTGTAAAACTTTGACCTTTCCAGCCTCTTCAATGATACAGATTGAAAACCGGCGCTATTTTTATTCAATCCAATAGATGTAGCAAACTGGCAGTAACAATATTTGATACACTCGAAGAAATTTTAGAAACTGTTAAAAGCTTTCCATGATTTTTTTTGTTTAGGAAAAACGAGGTTGTATTGTACTGTCTATGCTGTGCGCAAAAGTCGTCTTTTAACAAAGTCGTGTTCGCTTCATAAGAAAAATACGGAATCATTCAATCAATGCCGAGGTTAATTGACAGTTGGTCTTAGAAATATTCCTGCTTTATTTTTTTTCTCCCTATCCGGGAGAAGCGATAGCACTGCTGTAGGTTGGATCCCTTAATTGCTGGGCACTGAGTGATACATTTTGTAGCAGAGTGTTATACGTGTTGACATCAAACCGATGATCGTACCTTGTAAGCAGTACTTTCGTCGAAGATCCTCCGGTAATTCAATAAAAAAAAAGGGCAACCACTCTCCATGTAATCTGAAAACAGCTGACTGATTATCCTGAAATGGAATTAATACTTAGGAACATCACCGTGCGAGCTTGACAATCTATATGCGTTACATTCATTGAGAACAATGCGTTCACTTACATGATAGTGCACGCTTTCAACCTTGAGACAATGTTTTTCAGCTCAGATTGGAATTTATTGATTGCAAGAAAAGCCTCTTGAACATACAGATCTTTGTCTACGGGATATGGGTTTCCTCTTCTGAACGATATCAAATTCTAGTTCATCGAAACCAGCAAAGCGAATTTTTCCACTCTTTCAAAACTGAAGATCGTTCTCCATCACAAAAGCGTTTGAGCAAACAATTTCGAGCAGTCTATAACGCCAAAGGAATTTTTTTTTAGAAGTAAATCCAAAATTGAATGAACACTTCGGAAAACCATATATACCATCACTCAGATGGGATGAAACTTCTCTGTAATAATAGGATGTTCGCAGTTTTTGGCTGTGGAAAGAGAAAGAGAATTTGCTGCCAGTAGCCGAACGAGCATTTTCGAGCCTTAAGTGTTTTATCGCATGAATGTAGCTGTCATACGTTCGTGGATTTCTAATATCGGGTAGGTGCAAGCACCGTATTCTCAATCACTTCATTTGCTTCCGGCGCCTTCAGAGAGCTAAATGTTAACAAATCGATTGTTAACAACAAGCTTCTTGTATTCCCATCGAATTGTACCTCATTCTAAACGGTCATGCGGTCACTATTTTTCTTTGAATATTTTTGCTGTACCACTGACTGTCATTTCCAGAAAGCAAGGTGCGTAGTCAGTCATCAAAACATTTGTAGGGCTCGATAAATTAAAAAAATTTCGATTACGCTCTAAATCCAGGAGGGTAACTTCCAAATATGTCTGAACACGCGACCAAGAGTTGACTTGATGCGCGATTTTTCAGAGACGCACAATAATGCATTGTTCACCTGAAAACGCATTATTAGGTTAAAGTAGAAGTTTCTTAACATTTGCTGAATATTTAGAGTTTGTACTTGAATTTAATTAATACAACAACAATTATTCCTCGAAATGTAGACCATCATTATCCACGATCTTCTGCTAACGATCCACAGGCTTCCTGATCTCTTCAAATAACCATTTCCTAGCTTTGAACCGGAAAACTCCTGACATGCCTCTTCAGTTCGATCTTCTTCAGTTCTTCAATTTCAAATCGAAAACAGATTCTACCACAAAATCAATGAGTTTGGTAAGAAAAACGCTACATACAATGTTATAAGTATTGACGACATACGTGAATTAGACAGGAAACACTGGTCACAAAATCAAAAGTTGGAGAAATTTTTGCGCAATAAAACTTTGGCAATAAAAATCATTTCAGAAAGGGTCTATAGATTTATTTAGGTATTCACACTGCACTGAACTGAAACAAGAAATTGAGCAATTGATGGAGGAATTCGTACCGACATGGATTCGAAGCTCACCCGTCGAAGAAACGAATGCTACTGACGCGATGGTGATTGTGAGGAATAGAACTCACCTAGAGGTCAGTGGAGTGCGTTCCAAATTCCCTTCAGGGATTCAACAGTTGTCCTTTATACTACTTCCGCCCTCAAAAATCATTATAGCAGTTTGTAGGTGTCGAGTACCAGGAATGTTTGCTTGGTTCAAGGACACATGTAATCGTATTCCTACTTCAAACCTACCCGTTAAATTTCTTCCAAAGACCATTTATGTTAGAGAAAAACAGCTCGTGATCATAAATTGCAAAATAACAAGACAGCGAATATTCTCGAGAACTAGTTGTAATTTCTATGACGCCCTATCAAGTAAGACTGGGGAGAAACATGACTATGACGGAGCGCAATTTAAAAACGTAGTAGTTCAATTACAGAGAGCAACAACTGCTAATTGCTTGGTAGTCACCAGTGTCTCGATCACTCTCTACTACGCAAAACAGGGAACTCAAGCAAATCATCGACTGCTTATTGTGTCCGCCATCTACGACATGAATCTCGAAGCGGTAGGAAGTTTTCTTTGGTAGTAAAAAAAGATCAACTGGAAAGGGCAGTAGTTCAAAGAACCAGCTTAAGAGATCAACAAGTATTTCCCTTGTACTTCTAGGTCCACGTTGTCCCAAATTCCACTATAGCTCTACGATTCAGTACACAATTCAAGGATGTCACACCAAGTAAGTCATATGAATTATAGTAATAGGACTATATAAAATGGAGCACCTGAACAAAGCTCATTGTATAGATCCATCTACCTAAACTGCATCATGTCCTCAGCGAAATCAAAAACTCTGACAAAACAGCCAGCCTAGAATCATGTGGGAGACCATGACGTATTTCGTAACAGTCAAAAGTAAACAATACTGATAAGACCCATAAATCCTAGCCACTTTCCACTCGAAGGCACGAAGAGTGGGAATTGATCCAGAGTACATTTTCATTTCAGGCCCTATTTTACGTTTCGTCTCGTTACCTTACATCGAATTAAGACTTCCAAACGATTTTTTCTATCCGTTCATGGAAAAATCAGCAGTGGCCTACGTAGACATTGTGATTGTTACACTAATGTATATTTTTATTTATAGCTCAGATGTATTGTAACAAAATAAACAACCACTGTGTAATGATAACTGTATTAACACATAATGAACGACGATAATCGCTTCTCAACCCATGCCGATAAGTCTTCAATAAAAAGAGAACACGAGCTGAGAACTGATTAAGAATAGATTTTAGCCCAATGCACTAAGGAAGTAAATAATTCTCTGAAAATTCTTCTTTTAATTTTGAATCTGTTTGAGATTGAAGCCTTCGAAGAAACGGAAATGAAGTCTAAATACTTATTGCAAGGCTGAACAAGAGCAAAACATCGTGCATTGTTTGACGAGATCCACTTAACTGATCACTTCGTTACCAGAAATCGTAGAGTAGCGGAAGGCAAAATAAAATCCAAAATAAGTTCCAAAAAACTCAAACTTCATTGTTGTATTAAAACTGAATGTTCATTCTGTCAATAAATATCTGTAGATGTTGAAAAATTTTCATCCTGATAGATAAAGTTCGCAAGATTGTTTTGAGTTAAGAGGCTAGAATATTTTTCCCACGTATGGATTTTTATCAGGCATATCGTCCATTCTGTTAAGGATATTACATGTTCTGAGCCGATAGGTCTAGTGCTATATAGGCGCCTATTTCGTCCCATTGGGACTCATCAGTAGCACCCTCCCTCGGTTCCGTCGATCCCTTGA
This sequence comes from Parelaphostrongylus tenuis, assembly GCA_019055375.1. Taxonomy (NCBI): domain Eukaryota; kingdom Metazoa; phylum Nematoda; class Chromadorea; order Rhabditida; family Metastrongylidae; genus Parelaphostrongylus; species Parelaphostrongylus tenuis. The sequence goes on along the minus strand of JAHQIW010005982.1, from coordinate 180,765 downwards.
GGTGAAATAATCCTCTAAAGGAATCGGCGCCGATTAAAGACTAAGCACCCAAAGTAGGATGATGGTAATTATTTCACCTCAAGGGATCGACGGAACCGAGGGAGGGTGCTATTGATGAGTCCCAATAGGACGAAATAGGCGCCTATATAGCACTAGACCTATCGGCTCAAAACATGTAATATCCTTATCAGATTAAATCATTTTGAGCGGTCTGAAAAAGAGCGGTCAATAGCAGACGTCCATTCTGTGTTAATGAACACACGAAGTGAGGTCCAAACCTTAATCAAATTCTGGGAAAGACGCCCACGCACCAGGAGAAGAGCAAGAAAAGTGCTAAAAAGATAAAAGTGAAAGAAGAAGTGCAAATAAGGAACCGCTGATCACATAAATACTGTTGAAATTGCCATTGAAGATCATTAGAGTGAATACATAGAGAATATATGGGAGCATATTATGGCGATATTTGCAAAGCTTTAAGGAGCACGAGGTGATAAGAAGTAGATAAAGGGCAGATCCAAACAAAAAGGCTCAAGATAATAGAAAATGTACAGGGGGCAGTGCAACAGCACATTTAAACTCTCAACTATAATTCTAATGAACTCTCAGAGATCGAAAGACTAACAAATGAAGTAAATATCTGATAGCAGAACTTGGAAAGCACTCAGGCCCAAATCCCCTCAGAGTCGTCCAACTCTGCTGACACACCCATTACATCTAGGTAAATAAATATTTTATATATGCATAATATGAGACGGCAACTATAAAAGTAATGGAATCATTTATACTGATCAATGTAAGGATCAGTAGGAAAAAAATGCACTCTAACCTTGACGAGGACTTGGTTGCGCAACAAAAGGAGTAATCCACCCACTGCGACTGCGCCAGTTCCCTGCTGCATCACACTGTCAACGGCTTCTGGTCGAATAACAACTGCGCGGCTAAATATTACGTTGCAATATATTTTACCCACTGTCCCACTATATAAATACAATTACCTTTTGAGAAACACGGTTTAATGGACGTGCATAGCGCGCAGAACATTGTCTTCTTACCCGTGCTGCAGCGCACTGAAAAGGCCTACCCACAAACCAAGCCCTATATTAATATCGCCTTTTTTGGCTATCGAATGACTAGTAAAAGTCCAGTGAAAATCCGTGTCCCACGGAAAAAGCGATAAGGCCAGTGCACCATCTTTTGTAGACTTGGTCCACAAAGGGTTAATTACTATGAATCGTAAGAGCCATACACCATTCAAATATAATTTCACTTGTGAAAAAATGCTCACAATCCGTCCGTTTTCCTGCTTAAGTTTTCTCCGAACAGTGTCAATTTCTTCTCGTGATGTTCGCAATTTTCCAAGAAGAGTCAGGTGCCGGTCTTTCTCGGCTATGGCGGCTAGCAACGCCTCTTGCCAAAGAGACAATTTTGTGATGTGAATATCATGCACAAAATGAATTAATGATAAAGAACAATACTTCAACTGCATCAGCAGCTCGATATGTTGACGTCGCTCCGCTTCGAACGCTCGAATCAGCTGTCCGTGTTCACCCGATCCACATTCGACAAGTTGCTTCCTCAGCTCGGCATTCTCACGTCGTGCATCTTTCAACTCAAAATATAGGTGAACAATGAAGCGTTCGGCACTGAGCAGCCCCCACGAAGAGCGCCACAAATTCGACACCATTAGGATCGCATGGTCAACCTTTCGGGACGGTGGACCCACGAATTCTGCATCTCTAACTGGCAACTCTGGACGGTCTGCTCCACCTCCTCGTTATCTCTAGCCCCAGCGTGCCATTGTTAGACACAATAGTCTAACACTAAAGACACAATAATTTGGAGGTTAGAAATGTAGGGAAGGTGGAGCGAACCCCGTCGAGATGCCGGTTAGAGATGTAAAGGCCGTAGTACCACGATCCCGAAAGGATTACATGAAGTCATATTTAGACTTATGGAGACCTGGAATTACGTCATATTAGCATTTCTATCTTACCAGACAAGTCTGGTAGCAATTTTCTGAGAAGGCAGAAGAGAATATAAAGATCTGGGTTTGCTCGGGATGCGAGATAGGACCAAAGACTCAAAAGTGTTTCAGAACACCTCTAACTGCTGCGCTGGAAGTACTGCATTAGAAGCGCTCTCTAATGCGCAAAAATCATGTGACTCAACAATGCTTCTATGATGGCCGAACGAGAAATTATTCCCTTATTATTTTAAGCAAATTAATGATGGGGCGCGTGTAGCGCAGTAGTTAAAAGTGCGAATACGTGGTCAGTGGTTCGATCCTGCGCTCAAGGCTCACCAGTCCTTCCATCCCTCCAAGGTCAGAGAATAAGTAGCGGAATTGTTTGAGAGGAAATCAGCACTGACTTAATGAACGGCAGGTGACCGCAAGTCAGTGTAAGGGGCAGACACACATTCAGCCATTTAAAACGATGCTTCATGAAGTCGAATGCATGACGCTTCCTTTAGGTTAATCTACGCCGAGAGTTTCTTCATTTATTCTCTAGATACTCAATAAAATGCTTCACTCTGATCTATGTGAAAACTTCATAGAAACAGAACATTACTGTCTCTATGTTTTTGAACCCATTTTTCATCTTCACGCAAGAGAAATCGTCTGTGCAACAGCTTTGATTCACCCTAGGTTCGTACCATGACTTCCACATTCCTCTAGAGAAAGGAGATCACTAGTTGACGAACCTTCTGATTCACTTGATGGAGGAGATGCTTCTGCTGTGAAAGGTGTACTTCGCGTTCAGCCGTTATGCTCACTGATTTTTGCAGTGCCTCCTCTAACTCCTCGATCCTGTGTTTATAAGAAGTCACAAGCTCATCTATGAGTTTGATATTCTCACAAAAATGCTATGAAAGGCCAGAGTTGAAGAGACTAATAGGAATGAACAGCAAGTAGAGGCACTAATACCACCATTTCCTCAGCCGTTCTATAGACAACAAGACCCCAACGAGGAGGTAGATAGAAAATTCCGGAAATTTGCGGACGAAACTTTTAGAACCCTCACTCACTATAGCAGGAGAAGATATCAATCGAACCTCACCGAACTACAAAAACGTGGCATGAAGAGGTTCGAGAGTTGATAAGCGAAGGTAGGATAAGGCTATCAGTTAGTGATAAGGGTGGAGAATTTGTTGTGATTCCTCGACAGTTAGATATCGCAATAACGAGCAAGCATCTCGAGGATGCCTCGCTTTACCGATCATCTTCTGTAAAGGAATTCAAAAGGCAAAACCGCAAATTAAACAGTGAGTGGGTCCGTACGGCAAAAGCTGCAGGCTTAAGACCATCTATCATTTCTCAATTAAAAATCCAGTCACCAACATGTCCTGTCTTATACTTGCTTATAAAAACACATAAGTTAGTATCCACTGATGATCTGATGTCTAACGATCCATCTATATTCAAAGTTAGACCTATCATCAGTTGTGTAGGCGGACCGACGGATAGGATAGCATGGTTCTTGACTTTAATAACATCCCAGTTGCTAGGACACATTCCAGCCCATCTGACAAACACTCAGATGTTCCTGGATCGTCTACGTAACGCGAACCCGAACAACGCGTACGTAATGGAGTCATTCGACGTTACTGCTTTATATACCAACGTGTCGAATGACTCCGCATTGCAAGCCACACATGAGCTTCTTATACAACACCAGGGAGCTGTAAACATGTATGGCTTGACGATTGAGCAGTTCATGATCCTACTAAAAGAGTGCTTGAACTGCTCAATCTTCAGATGGTCCGGGAATTATTATGCTCAAACCAGAGGGCTGGCAATGGGACAGCGACTGGCACCTAGCCTGGCCATTGCCTTTATGTCTAAAGTGGAAGCACCAGTGATGGATCTCCGGCCATTACTCTACTGTAGGTATATAGATGATTGTTTGATTATCTGTTCCACTCAAGAGGAGCTGGATAATTGTTTTAGATTGCTGAATGAACAGTCAGAGTATATAAGATTCACCCGTGAGATACCAAAAGACGATTGGCTTCCATTCTTGAACGTGCAAATAAGCTTAACTGAGAGCGGCTACATAACGAAGTGGTACCGAAAGCCAAGTAGTAAGAATATCTTGGTTCACTATCTCTCTTCTCACCCCTCACATACGAAGAAGGCGCTAGTAAAAAACATGTTTCGAACAGCAGCCAATGTATGTACCGGGGAGGAGCAGAGAGTAGAATCCGTGAAACTGGCGCGGGAAATAGCCACTTCTAATGGATACGAATTCGTAGCCCCTCGGCTTAGGTTTAGAGGAAATAATGCGCCTCCGAACGAAAACTTAGTTGAAAGGAAAGTCCCGTTTATCATCCCGTTCTATTCAAATGAGGTTAGTACAGCTATAAAACGATGTTTGAAAAGAGCGGGCTTAGAGCAATCGGTGGCCATTATTGAAATACCACCGAATACTCTAAACGCCAACTAGTTCGCAACCGCTTATATGACCGTTGACTCCTCTAACTAATCGATCGTGTGTTTATGAGAAGTTACAAGCTCGTCTACAAGCTCTGATATTCTTACAAAAAATGCTATGGATACCTTTTCTTTGCCTGAGCACTCATTCCTTCAGAAAGAACACTACTGGGAAGTACAGCTGGAATTCACAAAAGAAAAAGAACGGTGAGAGGCGTAGCGTTACACAAGGAAATACTTTGAGCCAAAACATCAATAACAAAAAAGAAACAGAAATGAATTCGAACCTTAGCCAAGGTCCCGCTACTTGTCGCATCCATCTCGTAACGATCGACTGCGCTCTTCAGCTGTTTACATTGCGAACTCAGCTGGGCGTTTTCCTTCTCCAACTGACCAACAATTTCTCAACTTCACCTAGAGCTGATTCAACCTGCAGTGGGACTGAGTGAAAGATATCTTCTAGATTATGATAAAAAATGGATTAACAAAAGTGATTCAAGATTAACAGATAGGCAAGGGTGACGGCGGACTAAAAAGGCTGAATTTTCACGAAATCACTGCACTTCGCTTTCATTTCAATTTGCACTAGACTAAAAAACGTTAGGACGAAGGTTTCATTAGATGAGATTAGTAAAGAAAACCGGTAGCCTGTGAACAAATGAACAGTGATGCTCGACGCAGGATTGATCCCACTAAGACTACGAAACGCGCCGGCCTGGCTATCTCCATGATTTGAAAAAAAAAACGTGCTCGACCAGTATTCCCACGACGTTTATGGAGAATATGAAATCCTTAAGCAAGGGAGAAGACCAACCGAATGCCAGTACTGGGCCTGCACAGCAAGAAAAACTGCGACAAGCGTCAAACAAAGTGACAAAAGTGAAACAAAACTATCCTCATCAGTTGATTTAGCATTGAAATTACAATCGAATCATTAATAAAGGTACCAAGCGGATGACAGCTACTCCGATATCTCCTAACTCTCAAGTTAAAAAAACTTCCTTCCACACTGCTAAAGTACAGATCTCCGACAATTTTAAAAAAGTATTATATGCACAAACAGAACTTGAAGTAGGGTAACAGAAGATGCATCTGCACAAAAAGTGATGGCAGCAAGAGCTCCGGTAGCGCTGTGGTTAGTACGATCCTTAGGAAAGGGTGAGACACGGGCCTAACTCCCGCAAGGGGTTCAAAGTTATTAGCTCATCATTATTGGGCATATAGTTATTGCATCATATTGATGATTAAAAGCGATTATATAAAGAATTTTCAACAAATGATTATGGAAAAGTAGGGTCAAGGATACCTAACCTCTCGACGAAGTTCGTCGGTTCCCTTGTCAGCCATAACAGATTGTAGCCGTTGTTGTGAGCTAGCAAGTTCACGATCCATGTCTCCAATTTTTGAAACTAATGCAGTTAGAGAGGAATGGATAATGATGAGGCTACTTCTAGGCTTGAAATTCACCTTTTCATTTTGAGATTCCAAAAGCACATCGCGGTCTGCCAGCTCTTTTGCAGGTTTTCCACGTTGCTCCTAAGCAGTCTCAACTGAAAAACTTCATATTTGGACGACTTTCATGCCAATATCAAAGATATGCTCCCACCCGCTTTCCCTGGACTAACAAGCAGAAGGTTGATCAATATCTCTTGCCGAAGCTAGTCCAAACTCTCGTAACAGACACTCAAGTTAGTTTCAGCTATTACACAAATCAGTTTAATTACGGACAAATACAAATTGCATTAAGGACAACCAAAATAGCAAGGGGGAGGGATAATCGAAGCCACTACTCTTCAGGATATGATTACCTCAGTCTGATACGTTTCATGTTGCTCGATTCTTTCCGTCTCAGAATTACGTCTCAACTGGTCTATGTGCTCTTCGAGGCGCTTCTTCTCGAGGGCTACTGCAAAAGAAAGCAACTGTTTTGAGACAATATGATCTGATAACATGTTTTGAGCCTTTCATAAGGTTTGTTAGGGCACTTATAAAGTGCTAGACATGTGTTTCAGCATTCCACCCTCATCAACCATTCGTCGTCAATTTCTCTATAGGGAATAGGTTCCCAACGAAATGACTGAACGAAAAGACACTATGCTACTAATAAAGCTAGAAGGCCCAAACACCTATCTAGCACTTTATAAGTGCCGTAGCGGACCTTGTGAAATGTTCAAAATATGTTATCAGATTACACTGATTTTCAGCAAGGTCTCAAAGTTGTCGTTTGAAAGGTTTTGTGTTAACATAAATAGTAACTTAAACAGAGTGCAATACCTGATAATCCTGAGTGATAAACAAAACTTTAAACCTCCAAAAGGGATCGAACAAGCATCTCATCCATCCCAAGCGCGCGTGATAACGTGTTTCACTAATAGTGCTCTTGTTTGAGTGTGAATTATGTTTTATCAAACCATATTGATAGTGTGTGTAATCCTTATAGTCGAAGTACAAAGCGAAGCCTATCGAATGCTTGGTATAAGCGGCGGAGTGGTGAATCCTGAGAAACTTATGGGAAAAAACGGGAATTTAGGTAGATCGTACGATGGTTCCACCACTGTGATAGAAACCAGTTCGATAAAGCTAAAAGTCTCGGCGTTGATCGATCCCTTAAGGGATGAGTCATGTAACCGACTTTATCAAGTTCAGTTTGAAGTGACTGAATGCACATCTGGCTTTTATAATGACTCTTGGAGGCTTATCGATCTATCAACTCAGTGATGCTATCCTTCAAAACAAGTTCGGTACTAATTCATTGACCCCGGAGAATGAAAGGCTTGGTGAGCATTGGGAGCGGGAACGAACCATGAACCATATTTGAGTCGCAAGACACCTCTAATCTTGCTTCATATGTGCCCTAAAAGCTGCATAACATAGGTAAAACACACCCAAATAGATATGGTATCTATGCCAGCCTAATCATGTTCACGCCAGGGTAACAGTATTGTCTTTAGTGCCTTGGACAATGCCCTTCTAGCTACCGGCACCACACGATACAATCACGGTGTTCAACTTAGATGAGAAAAATACTGCTCTATTCGCGCATAGGCAGTGAGCCAGCAGATTATGAGCCCGATTATATTACAAATTATACAACAATCTCTTATTTGACTCTATCTTATCCTTTAGCTCATTCTCATTTATCACATCAGATAACTCAGTAGTCGCATCTGGAAACATGACTCTAAATCTTCAACATCTTGTTGATCAACATGAATGTCTCAGCCACCTTTGCAGTATCGAGCTCTGCTTCTTTATCTTGTAGCGATGTTTCCAACCCGTCAACTCGTCCAATCATTTGAGATATCCGGTAATCTGACTGTTGTAGCTAAAAATATCTATCGACACCGAGGAATGGCAGGCTCTCGTTCTCTTTCGTAACACTAATCTACTTTTTTCGTGAAAATGCCTTGAAAAGCGATTGCCAATTACGTGGTAAGAATACCAGCAGTCTTCACCAAAAATCATACAAATATACTACACATTTAAGTGGAACGTGAATCCAACGCTATTAGAGACGTTTCCACATAATGAATAATCAAAATGATTGGGTTAGGAAGCCCTTGGCAGGCACACGAGACGAGTAAGAAATGCGACTGGCTATATTTTCTTTTTTTCCAATTTATTGCGAAGGTCAGATCAAATTCACATAACATACCAGCTCATTCTTCTCACTTAACTCCCTTTGATATTAACAAGTTCGCCCTCCAAACGCTTTATTCGCCGATCTCTTTGCTCCATTTGCTGGTTCTTACCTTCTAACTTTTGCCTGAGTGCGTCAACCTTAATGATGACTTCTGAGAGAATAATCTAAGAAATCATTAGTTTATTTAGCTTTCATCGATATTAGCCTTTTTTCCTTGTATAAAGGTTGGATGTGCTCTGCTATACACGCGATCAACCGATTGTCGATATGCCTGATAATCATTATTTGAGCCACGCATGTCAGTGGTCTGTCAATGAGGGCTGACTTAGAGCGTTCGCGTTACACGTGATCGATCAATCGATGATCGATAATTCGATCCGTTGTTCAAGGTTCACCAAGTCTTCCATTCATTCAGAATCGGTGAATTGGTACGAGAATAGGATGGGAGGATAGCAGTACTGACCTAATACATCTCTAGGGCAACACAACTCATTGTAAAGACCAGACATGCATCCAGTCATGGACAACAATGCTACGAATGGAGTCGAATGCATGGCGCATCCCTCAGGGATCGATCAAAGGTGAGAGCTTTGTCCTTTATCTCCTATCTAGAAGCATCAGTCTACACTCTGCCACTTATAATCAACTAATTACAGATTCGAACTAGCACCAGTGGTAGCGAGTCATATTTGCCGCCCAATAACATAAAAATTATGTCCACTCAAGAGACAAATCTAAAGTCCATCGCACTTTTAGCCTGATGCACTCTCTTTCAGTGGCTCTCTAGAGAGACAGAGACAGATGGAGAGGGGGTAACAATGAGTAGCAAGTATGGATTCTCCCTAGAGCTCCTACTTACACATAGAGCTTCTCGGATTCATTCGGGTGTAGCATGAAGCTTATTTGTTGAATTGGTTTCGCCTAGCGCAAGCAATTACCAATCACATCAGTGTGGGCGGATACATAGCTGAACAGCTGGTACAAATGGAATATCCGCAAAACACCCAATTCGCCGTACGCATAAATGCAACTTCTGAAAACACAACTAAATCGCTTTAGCAGAGGGCAACCAATTTAGTGAATTCTCACTTAAATCGCGTTTATGTCTTCGTTTGACGACGCTGCAGCTTTACGACCAACCAGTCTGATAGCTCTTACATGAACTGAATCACTTTTAGCCTGATGAGGTAGTTAATTTACCAAGGTTAAGCAGAGTTTGGATTTCACTACAGGATTTAGAGGCAAAGTACGCAATGTTTTGCTACTGGTATGAGTCCTAGATAATGACTCAACCTCATGTGAACTCAAAACTGACTTAATATCGCAGGAAAAGTGCTAGCGCAACAGGAACCTGATAGTGCAGTGGTAAGCACGCGAAAGTGTGAGACGCAGGTTCAACTCCCGTCCTAAGTCCAGAGCTATGTATATCACTCAGCTTTATTTACTCGAACCATGTAATTTACAGAATACATTCGCAAAGATTCATTACACACTGTCTTCACATTTTGATAACACAACGCGATAAAAATGACTGCAAATAGGATATGCAAGCAATAGTACAATCTTCGTACAAAGATGTTATGTTAGGTTGAGAAGAAGTTTTGAGAAATTTTTAAAAGCTTTATTTTTTGACGTCTTCGTGTCGCTTATTATTAACAGTCCTCTATACCCATTAAATCGACTGTTTCTAAAACCTCGTAATAAACATTCAAATCAAATCCAAAATAAAAGGATGTTTTTAGCCTAAAACGAGGTTGGTACGCCAGGGCCATACACCGGTGTTTCGGAGGCTCGTCCTCCTCGTCCAGTGACCCCCGCCCCACATTAAGCCCTGCATTGTAGCAAGGAGGGAGGCGTAAGTGGTATGTGGTGATGGATGATGTTTTAGAAACAGTCAATTTAATAGATCATTTGGTCTACCAGCCGAAACCATCGAGTGATGGTGATGGACCAGTGTATTGTACACTATGCCATCACCACATACCACATACGCCTCCTCCTTGCTACAACGCAGGGCTTAATGTGGGGCGGGGGTCACTGACGAGGAGGACGAACCTCCGAAACACCGGTGTATGGCCCTGGCGTACCAACCTCGTTTTAGTCCTCTATATATCTTACTTCATTAATTCCATCCAAATATCTATTAAACAGTATGATCTTACGGAATAATAACAGCTTACGTGGTAGAGCAGCAGCTGGAGCAGCAACATAAGAGCAGTAGCATTCCACCAGCAGTCCAGGCGTTGCTCCATCCGTACTATGGGTATGGAGACTAGATCACGTGCTTCCAATTTTTAGCCCAGCGCCTTCACCTTACCTCCATTTTGGGCTCTTGCGAGCCCTTCCCAAAAATCGGCCGGGGGTTCGTGCGTCTCATTGCGCGGCCATGTATGGCTGGTAACCACAGTGGCACTACCGTCACCGTCCCTGGTTTTGTTTGTTGAGAACTAAGCGCGCTAGGCGTTTTCAACTCAACTCACACTATTTGCGGGACACGTGTGATTGCTAAGAGAAAAGAGCGTATTACGGTCGGCTTCCAACCACTATCTCTCACCGAGGAGTCACAGAGAAAAATGCGCTATAGCGCGACTTTGAAATCAAATGTGGCACTCGGAGGAACATAACAACAAGTTGGACCATTGAGAGCACATCAACTACAGCAGTAAAACTATGAACAAAAAGGATTTTGAAATTAAGTGTGAAGACGATGAAAAAATTTATCTAGTGGGAAGTATTCATAAATCAGTGAAAATACTGAGATATTCTGTGATAGTTCCCCTTAGTTCTTTTCATTTCTTCAGACGTGATCTTGTCAATCACCAACTTCCAAAACGTTTCGTTCTCTAGATCACCATTAAACCTGTCTAAAGGGCACATAAACTGACAAAATATAAGGTTGGGCAAAAAGTTCTGAGGAATTTTCAAAGATTCATTTTTTGGCATTTTAGTGTTGTTTTTATATAGTTTTTTGTCGATAAGGGCGCGTGTGGCGCAGTGGTTAGAGGTGCTCTGCGTCGCACACCAGGTCAATGGTTCGATCTCACGCTCATGGCTCACCAAGCCATCCATCTCTCCGGGGTTGCCCACAAATAACTTCTCAGCAATTTCTGATGTGCGCGAATGCATTTCGCAACATCTCAGTGCTCTTTTCTTCTTGGCCTTCAAATGACGCTACATAATGCTTTTTTCTCGCCTCCACATCAACGTGAAACGTAATCCATAGTTGCTAAGAAAACGGACAAATTAGCACATGAATGTCAGGTTTCCGGTCGAATTCTGACATCCGATCTGTGATGAGAAGAAGACTGCATGCTGCTCTTCTCTCTTCTTCTCACCGGTGAATATCATTTTGTTTCCTGAAATCAATGTTCCAACTTCTTCTACAAAGAATTAGTTTTTTGATGGCTGATACTCTTCTGAGGAAACTCTATGGATACTACACTTTCAATTTTTTTTGCAATCACTAACGACAAATAATGTTACCTCAACATTTTCATTCGAAAAGCTACCACGATTTGTGCTGCTCAGATTTTTCGCTGCTTCAACATTTGAGTTCTACAGGACAGTGTTGGCGATCCCCCCGTGGCACCCTCTCATAGCACAGATTTCCGATATATCAAAACCCATTCAAGCTCCCAAATAATGATTTGAATGCAGATCAAAACCCAAAATGTTGTCACATTTTCGCGAGAATCCTGCTCCTACTGAGGTGTTTCAATGCCATAAACATAGATACGCTGTCCGACCGCTTTCATGTGGACTGCAACTTTTTGCAAGTCGTTTCGAACAGAAGTTTGTAATCGAAAGCTCGAAATACAAGTTTGAGACTTTCATTATTGCAAGCAGCGTTAGACGTTAGGTCTACTCTGGTGAAGCTGATAATATCCTCTTGAGCATATGTCTGAGCGTTACAGGGTCAGAAGAGGACGCCATGGGCAACGTCCGCGAAATAGAGACAGAAAAAATTTTCTCATACAAATATTGAGGACTCCGCATTCCCTAAAAAATAGACTAATGGTCAACAGTGGCGCTTCGATGTGATGGGTTACATGAAAAGAGACAGAGTGGTAATAAGGAAAACAAGAATGGAAACTAAGATTGCTAGAAGTAAGTGAGCTGGTGCTTTTTTGGAGGGAACTGCAAACTCACCTTGTCGGACTTTGGTGGACCAGAAAGGACTCGTAAAGCCGAAACTCGGTGAAATAAACTTTTTCGAAAAGGTGAAAGTCGAGCGATTCTAATCTTCATTAATCCCCTATGCTTTTAGAGCGGAACTTCTTCACGTCGCCAAAATTACAGTTCAAATCATATGAGTTCGAAATGAATTTATCATCAGAATACGCTGAAATTACCATTCTATCGTAATGAGATATATCCACGGCAAGAAAGTATTACAGCTCAAAGAATTTGAACTAAAATTGTTTTTTTCCGTTATCGGGTAGGGAATAAAGAATTAGCCTCTTTTGCTGGACAAGAAATTTTTCTAAGAGTTTTAACAACCATTCGAAAACTTAAATCTCGAAGAACTGCTGAACGTGCTCATTTTTTTTAAAAAGCGCTTTTATAGCGCTGTAGCATTCGAAATGAGATTATGATTCACACGCGTCGTGCGCTCTTACTATTATTATAATTATGCTTCGCTAAACAAAACTCACTGCTCAAACCGCTACTAGTTACTCGATAGCTCAAATCTCGAAGACTTGAAAAAAAGGTTTTCTAGAAAAACCTTTCTGACAGCGCTGTAAAAAAAAAGAAAAATTTTGTGTTTCACACACGCGTACTTTTCGCGAAACAGAGCTTTTCTCTCAAATCATATGTAAATAAATGATAGCGTAAATGGCGACAAATCTAACACATGCTTATTTTTTGAGAAGACCGTTTCACTGTAGTGTGGGAGGGTAAATAAGATTGAGTCCCACATATCTTGAGCACTGCTTATCAGTAAGGTGTGTGGTGGCTGTGGATCAATAACGCACGGTCGACCATGCAGCGCGATTCACATGTGGAATGCGATTGTTATTGTTTAATTTGAGATTTTCTCTGTTTTGGAAGAAAACTTCAGATGAAACGTAGGACTCCGATACATGAAGACTCTCTCTACCCGTTCATATGCATTTCGTGCCGCCAAAGAAATACAGACGTGATAGTCATAAAAGCGTGCGGCACGAGCGAAACATAACTTTATATTTAATGCTACAGCGCTATAAAAAGGCCTTTTGCAAAAAAAAACGAACTCGCAGAGCAGTCCACCAAGAATTTATGCTTCTTGTATGGTACTAAGACTCTAATGAAAAGTTCTTGTCCAGCAAAAGAGGTCAATTCTTCATTACCTGCCCGAAAGGAAAAGAACCCAAAATCAAATAGAACTGTTAATGAAGAAGGGAAATTTCTCATAATCTAACAGCATTTCTTACCTATTGAATACTTAGTCCAGCACAAAAGTTATACAGATGAAATTTATAGCCATTAACCGCATAGAGTAAGGTGATTCCGTCTCAAAACATTAAAAAAAGGCCTTTCGCGAGGCAATGCTTTTCCTCACTCATACTTATTTCTTTCGTTAATACATATTCCAATGTCATCGTAACCCTGATGTTTCTTTCATTCCTTACGTTGTTTTGCAAGCGTTACTTATAAAGCTAGCTGAATTCAGGTGTGAATTTGGTTGTAATGTGAGGAATTCGACTTCCTCATTAATAATACTGAATGCTGGTCAAGCGTGATTAGATCCAAAACACTCATTAAGCAAAGTTGGAAAACGGTATGAATTGGAGGCTAGTGCTTTGCGTTTAGATTTGAATTTTTCCACGGCGACGAGGAATACAACGAATAATTGATAGATAGCCCAAAGATTATGACATAAGCCGTCTTTTAGTTCTCCTAACCTTTAGCTTTTTTCTTCTATATTTTATACGACTCCCTCCGCATTTATTATGAGAATGGCAGCACTTCATACATTTTCATTCATTTACTCGTGTTCATTGTCCAGAAAGATCTTGTGACCTTCTGCTTCTGGGCTTGACTGGTGCTTGAGAAATACTGTCTTCTCTAAAAATGCCGCTCAGTAGTGGATGAATCTAATCTCTTTGAGACGTGAAACACTCGAGTAAGAGATAAAATAGTCGCTTCTTCCCGGATCGCAAGAAGGGGGTTATCCTGACAAGTCAGTTACCAGCCTGCGACTATGTGGAGATAAGAGGCTTTGCCAGCCCATAGGGATTAAACCAGTAGTGTCTCCACCGTGATCGGCGCTGCTATCATTGCATTACTGACTTTCCATATCCTAATTATGGCTGCTATTGGCTCATAGCTGGATTATTTGGCGAGCCGTTGATCATTATGAAGTAGTCTTTTTTCACATCAGAAGTGAGACACGAAAGAGCAAAATCCAGGTATAAAATGTGATAGTGAGCAAAAAAATAGTGATTTTCAAAACTATGTTTCACAGGAAGTTGACCAGGCGGAATTCATGTGCATGAGAGCTCGTTTGAAATCATCACGAGGTTGTAACGACTATCGTTACGTCACGATGCAGTACAAATTTATTCTTCTACTTGGAAAATTCTCCATTCTGAAATCCTACACTCTTGGAGAAAGATACTCTTCAAGGTCGTTCCAGTCTGAATTTAAAACTGCTCTCCACATCAGTAGCGATGAGTGAGCGACCTTAACACACCGCACTGGTTGTTCGTGACCGCTCCGCTTTCCGCTTTGGGCGGTGAAAGTGACAGGTGGCCCGCAGAAACGTCGGGGGTCAAAGCAAGCGTGTGGGAGCGGATATCTGAGCGCGATGACACCGTCGAAGCGGCTTGTGAACTACGTCGGTTGTTAGTGTGTCCTCCAATTGATTAGCTTTTTCCTTCTTATATTCTATACAACTCTCTCCACATTTATTATGAGAATAACAGCACTTCATACATTTTGATTCATTTACTCGCATTCAATGTCCAGGAAGATCTTCTTACCTTATATTTTTGGGCCCGACTGGTGCTTGAGAAATGTAGTCTTCTCTAAAAATGCCGTTCAACAGTGGATGAGTCTAATCTCTTTAAGACGTGAAACACTTAAATAGGGATAAAATAGTTGCTCCTTTTCGGATCGCAAGAAGGGGTTTATCCTGACAAGTCATTTGGCAACCTGCGACTATGTGGACATAAGAGGCATCTCTCTACCGTGGTCGGCGTTACTATCACTGCACTACTCACTTTCCGAGCCCTAATCATTGACTACCACTGGCTAATAACTGACTTATTTGGCGAGCCGTCGATCATTATGAAATAGTTTTTTTTCAGGTTAAAACAGAGACATGAAAGAGTCAAAGTGACAGATGGCCCGCAGAAACGTCAGGGTCAAAGCAAGCGTGTGGGAGCGGATATCTGCGCGCGATGACACCGTCGAAGAGGCTTTTGAACTAAGCCGATTGTTAGTCTATCCTCCAATTAATTAGCTTTTTGACAGCTTATGATTACCGGAAACAAAATTCTAAGTTTCGATCCTATGCCACGATTAGCGACTCCGATGGAGCTTAAATAGAAATAAGTCCTTATTCCGATTCAGTTTCGTGTTGTCAATTTTGCCGAAACATAATTATTTGTGAAACAGTCTATGTGGAAGCGTATTTATTTTACGAGCTTCTTAGCTACTGTATTGATGCCGATGCTCTAAAAGAGGATAGATCCTAACAGCGCCTGATGTCGAGTTGTGTCAAATCTTAAAAGTGGCAGTATTCATTTTCAGTTAACGAATAGTGGAAAGGGAATGACCTGAATTACATGACTCTATCAGATCCGCTAAAATTCAGAGCATCTTCACGTCGATAATATTAACGAATGAAAAAAAGTATGTAACAATCTCTTAATGTATTGTCTGTCGCTGAACAACTGGATAATCGTGAGAGAATATCTCGAAAAATATTCAAGAATAGGTCGCGTGTTCCTCTAACAGCAGGAAAACAATAAAATGAAAAAGGATGACCGCAATAATTGCCATTTGTTAACGTCTTAATGATGTGAATTCATAGCATTCCCATCAGAATGAAGCCAAATATTCCAATATTTTATCACATTCATTTGATCCGTCAGGAATCCATTCTATACTCAGGTGTTGTTTGAGCTTGTCTCTTTTGGCTTCGTATCCACGCATGCACAAACATCGTAAAAGAGCGAACTGCAAGACCTACCTTCATTTGTGCAATGTCAAGCTTGTTTGGGCAATTATAATGCGGGCAAAACGGATCAGTTTATCGGTCACTTATCCGTTAACCTTCTCGAGGAACAACACGTTCTCAGTGTAAAGCAACATATCGTAGAAAAGCACAAAATCACCACACTTAAAAAGGTTATTTGAAACTCTGTGTAGAAGCCGAGGTCCACCTGATTAGCTCACCTAATCGTACCAGTATCAGTAAAACGAAGACGGATTCGGTAAACATTTTAAGGTATTGGTGTGGATTAAGAGATCGAGTAGAGCAGAGATGACTAGTAGTGGTGAATGGTGTCTCTGTCTGTTTAGAAAACCTCCTGGCGACAGTGCGATCCCGCACTGCGAACATGAAGAAGAAGCGAGAATAGGGGTGAGAGGGTCGATATTTGATCGAAGCCTATTGATGACAAAATGCACCAATCACTATCGCTTCACGTTATATCGAACAAATTGGGTTCATTTATCGAAACAGTCAACGAGACCTCCTGCACTAATTGTTCTAAAAAAAACTAGATAACGCTGTAGGTTTTGAACGTGCAAACTCTTAACAGTACTCATAATACGAAATATCTAGGGACAAAGTTTTTTCCCACTTACACCACACTTGTAGAGCGGAAGCAGACGAAAATAGCTTAGGGAAGAGAATTCGTTTGTAAAAGGGGCAAAAATGAAAAGTATGCTAATTGTATTGACGGTCTGAAGCAGGCACTGGAGGCGATCAACTACCTAGAAAGCGCTTTGTATATTCATAGATCTGCCACCTCACCATCATTGATCTCTTGAATGTTGGATGAGTTCACATATTGGACCTTCTCATAAGCTTGAGGACTAGAGCAATAAGCACGAAATACATTAACCAGAGGTAACTAGAGTTGCTTAGCAACACTATTGAAAGAATGTGTCATTAGCCTTAACACTTTTCTGTCATCTCTCAAGCAATAAATCACTTTGCGTACATTTTTCTCAGTTTTCTTTTGATACTAAATTTGTCCATACTTGCCGCTTAATGCCCGTTCAACGAGGCCATTATCGCAGTTTGCTGCTTTGGGAGTACAAATTGCGACGCGAAGCGCAGACCGCATTTAAGAGAATCAACCGTGCAAAGGCTCAAGGATTTGTATTCAGGCGAACACCGTTTCGGTTCTTTGCTGAGTTTCGCACCGGCAAAACTAACCTAAAGAACCAGCTGCGCTCTGGACGCACGCTAAGTTGATCGAGAGGCCGTCACTGGAGCAACCGAAGAGCATCCGACTTTGACTATGGGAGACGTTGACGGGCGATTTTCATTGTAGCCAGACGAAAATCAACAGAAAATTCAAAGCAACAGGTGAAGAGTCGGAGAAAGGCCGATGAATTCCACTCGAGTTCAATTATTTACAGATGCATAAAATCAAGAACATCGCTCAAAAACTGCTGCGAATTGGACTGGGAGTTGCTGGGTTATCCGTCTTCCTAACTTGTCGCCGTCTGGCTATCACCTATTACGGTCCCTAGAGCACTTCCTCAACAAGAAAAAGTTCCGAGACATCAAGAATTTGCGTCGAGGATTGACGACCTTCCTTGAATCCAAGGCCGATTAGTTTTATGACGCGGTTTTGATTTGTTGCCTAAGAGATGGCAAAAATGTGTTTAGGCTGATGAAGCATGCTTTAAATATTGTTGCGAAGCAATTTTAATTACTTTTGTTTAATCAATTTGAAGGCTACTGCTGTTATATTACAACTTATGAGAAGACCTAATACATAAATATTTATATGGAAGGATAAAGTTCTCGGAGTTGATTGATCCCTGAGGGATGCGCCACGCATTCGGCTCTAACTTTTATCTTCGTTTGAGGTGATTGAATGCATATTTGGCTTATACAATGAATGACCCGCGGCGGCCTACCTGCTGTATCGAGTCAGTGCTCCTTATCCTCCCCGAGAAGTTTGAGATCAGTCTGGTACCAATTTACCAGACCCCGGAGGGAAGGACGGCTTGGTGAGTATTAAGCCCGTAATCGAACCATCGACCTTGTGTGCAACGCAGAGCACTTCTACTCTAACCACTGCGCCACATGCGGCCCCTATATATACATAAACGTACGATATATATATATATATATATATATATAATTGAGAAAAGCTGTAAGCCATCGACTGTAAAGCGACTCAGGCATCATATCGTGTCTTACCATCTCCATTTGGAGCACGTGGCTGTAAAAAAGATGATGCTGCCGAAACGTAGCGCCGCTGACCAAATCAACCTCGAAAAGTTGATGGTATGCTATCGAATATATATAGATGTATATATGTATATGCGTGTGTATAGTGAATAAAAGTGAACTGTATTGCCTGTATTCCACACTATTAGATCACTGGTTCAATCTGGCGTTCCAAACCCGCTATGCCTTCAGTTCTCCCGTGATCAATGAATCGTGCCAAATCTCGTAAGGATAATGGCCTCCAAGTCATTGTGTAAGCAGAGTATGTACTGAGCCTTCTCTACGTCTCTTTAACCGCGTCGAATACATTCCACATCCCCCAAAGATTAACGAAAGCAGAACGCCGCTACCTATTTTATCCTTTCACCACTCATGCGGAGGATTCTTAGACAAACGACTATCTTGCTGATAAGTATGGTGCCTTAGTAAAAGAAGTAAGAATTTAATCACGATCACACATGGTAAAATATCAGCCCAAGATATTCTGTCTTTTCAAATTTCTGCCCAGGATAGATCTCAAATTTTGGCAATCAAAGATTCATTACACAGTGTCTTCACATTTATGAAAACACAACGCGATAAAAATGACTGTAAATAGAATATGCGAAAATAGTACGATCTTCGTACAGAGACGTTATGTTAGGTTGAGAAAAAGTTTTGAGAAATTTCTAAGAGCTTCATTTTTTGACAGCTTCGTGTCGCTTCTTATTAACAGTTTTGTATATATCTATCTATTTCATTAATTTCGTTCAGAATGTCTAATGACCAGTATGACCTTCCGGAATAATAACAACTTATGGGGTAGAGCAGCGGCGGAAGCAACAGCACAACAGCGCTAGCACCCCACCAGCAGCCCATGGAGACTAGATCACCTGCTTCCTACTTGTAGCTGACGCCTTCACCATATCCCTGTCTCGGACTCTTGCGAGTCCTTCCCGAAAATTGGCCAGGGGGTCCGTGCGCCTCACAACGCGTGGGCTCAGCTGCGGGTGACCACGGAGGACACCACCGTCACCTTCCCTGGTTTTGCTTGTCGAGAACTAAGCGCCCTAGGCGCTTTGGACTCAACTCACACCGTGGTAGGGACTCGTGTGACTGCTAAGAGAAAAGAACAGCGCATCACGGCCGGCTTTAAACCACGATCTCTCATAGAGGAGTCGCAGAGAAAAATGCGCTGTAGTGCGACTTTCAAATCAAATCTGTTACTCGTAGGAACATAATAACAAGTTGGACCGTTGAGAGTACATCAACAACAGCAGTAAAACTATAAACAAAAATGATTTTGAACTTAAGTGTGAAGTCAATAAAAAATTTTTTCAGTAGAAAGTATACATACATCAGTGAAAACAGCAAGATTTTCTATAATAGTTCCCCTTTCTTAGCACTTCTTCACACGTGATCCTGTCAGTCACAAACTTTCAAAACGTTTCGTTCTCCAGATCACCACTAGACCTGTCTAAAGGACACATAAACTGGCTGAGGTTAGGCAAAAAGTTTTGGGAAATCTTTGAATGTTTCATTTTTTGGCATTTTTATGTTGTTTTTCAGTGACAGTCCGTATATATTTATCTAGTTCATTAATTTCTACTCCAAAATTTCGGCTAGTGAACAATATGATGACCGTGTGTTGATTCGCCATTATTGCAGAAAAGATTTAACGATTCTCAAAGCCAATGATGAGATTGATGAGAGTGAAGGTGCCGATGCAACGACAAAATCGACTGTAGACAGATGCCTTTAGCGATTCAAGGAAGGCAAAATTTGATCTCGAAGACAGGCATCATTCTGGTCGGCCGTCTTTTGTGGATGAAAGTGGCTTGCATGCCGCTTTGAGTACTAAGCCTCCAGCGAGCACTCCGCTTACAGTCCACCATCTGATTATGGCCTCTTACGATTAATGAAACATCTTCTGAATGGCCGTCGATTTGAATTATTTGATGAACTTGAAACATGTCAAGAGTTTTTTGATCCAAAGGAGTCGGAGTGACACTTCGAGCAGATCCGCAATCCTGTACAACAATGAAGGAAAGTTGTTAACATTGGTGGTCTATTATTCGAGAATAGTTTTTGTTCTTTTTGATGTTATTATGCTCATAAAAGCGAAACTTTCAAAAATTTCTCAGAATTTTTTGTTCCATCCTAGATAGAGAGAAAGGTGGCATGAAGAACTATAGAAAGGGTTGTCTTGAATGATTAAGCTAACACGGAGTGTTTACAGAACTTCCATTTGGCTAGTCTTCCGTAGCCATCTTTTTCACTATCATGTTGATCCGAGACCCACAGTGCAATATCCTTGTGATATGGGTCCTTGCAATCCCACTAAATCATATCTAAATATTGAAACCTAGGAACTGTTACAGCTGGGTAGACGAAGTTATTTAAAGACCGAAAACGGTCCTTTTATGGTCTAAAGAATGCTAGAAACTCTATACCTGCAAGATTTTCGTGGATCGCAAAAGTGAATCGGATTATCTGGCTTTCCCATATGTAAAATTCCTTTTTAAGCAGAGCACCGTGAGGAGTTTCGACTGGTTCATTTGCCATCAGAGTAGAATTGCATAATGGATGTTAATCCATCCACTGTTCGTCTTTAGAGGTGATCCTCCATTTACTGAGCACAGTAATATTTCACGAGCTATATATTCAAGGATTCTGAGTGACACGCAAAGCTAAACCCTGACGGTATTAAACCAGCGTTTCACGCCGGTGTGAATGAATCGCAATAATCAACTCCCGCCTAAGGTTCAGAATATTGCATATCACCCAGCATCTTCAAATATATAGTTGTAACATTAGAAAACTCCTATGAAAAGCAGTAAAATCGAAGATTTTTTGAGGCCTCGCTGTTTGATCTATTATGTTTGTACTCTCTCTTCAGATAGATAGCTGGTATTTCGGTGAAATCACCTTCTTGAGAGCCTAAACGTACCATACAACCACATCCAATTATGCTTTTCGTTTCGAGTGTTCTCCTATGACCACGCTCAAAGTTCAATATGCCATATTATCGTCTTTTGAGCCACGCATGTGGTCTGTTATATAAGGGCTGACTTATAGAGTCGGATACTCGTGTTTCAATCTTGACGTTCTCATCAGTCGTGCGGTACCCCTTCCGTCTCTAGCCATTCCTCTCGCGGCGCTCAGCTCCCTACACTAAGAGTAGACGATGACGAACATTTACACTGTAAGTCCAATGAAATTATCACTGAGCAGACATTGCTGTATATATTTGTGCAGCAGACCACATGCGTGGATCAAAAAATGATTATCTGGCATATTGAAATTTGACCGTGCTTATAAGAAAACACTTGAAACGAAAGGTATGACATATTAACAGTACCAGCCAAGAACAATCGAGTGTACATCATTCAAATTTTATAAGCTATAAAAAAAGATATTGCGACATAAATCTTCTAGTCTTCAATGATTTCCGCAGCAAACAGTATCCAGAAGTCATCTCAGCTGTTATAGATAAAAAATGGATAGTTAGTCAATGATGATTATGCATACTAAATCCGATTTTAGTTCAGCGATAACACTTAGTAATTTGAGTTATTCGTGCACTTAGAGAGCTGGAATTAACGTAAATTTATGGTATTTATCCTTTCTATGAGCATTATCCGTTGTTGCAACCTTTGCCACTGTACATGTCACTTATTATCCACATTTTATGTACTTCGTTAGGTGGTTCGCCTCAAGGCGAATCCATTTATCTCCCTCGAGCTCCATGAACTCAAAATAACCCAAGTGTGATAGCGTGCAGGTGTTTGTAACGGTCCAGCAGTAAACCATAGATCCTTTGCCGTCATCGTACCTGTATTTCGCCTCACTGCGCGGTAGAGCGGCGGTGACCACAATGAACACGACCGTAACCGACCCTTGGAGACCTAAGCGTACTAGGCGTTTTGAACTCAACTCGCGCTGTGCTTGGGGCTCGTGTGACTGTTAAGAGAAAAAACGGCGTATTACAGCCGGCTTTCAACCGCGATCTCTCATCGAGGAGTCGCAGAGAAAAATGCATAGTGCATCTTCCAAATCAAATGTCTATTTTGGAGGAACATAATAACAAGTTGAACCTTTGAGAGTACATCAACAACAGCAGTAAACTATAAACAAAAAGGATTCTGAATTTGAGTGTGAAGTCGATGAAAAAAATTTTTCAGTGGAAAGTATTCATAAATCAGTGAAAATAGTGAGATTTTCTGTGATAGTTCTCCCTAGTTCTTTTCATTTCTTCACACGTGATCATGTCAGTCATCAACTTCCAAAACGTTTGTTGTCTAGATCACCACTAAACCTGTCTAAAGGACGCATAAACTGACAAAATATTTGGTTGGGCAAAAAGGTCTGAAAAATTTTGAAGGCTTCTTTTGTATATGTATGTTTATGTATGCTTTCTTTTGTATATGTATATATTCATCTACATATATATACATATATATGGAAGGATAAAGCTCGCGGAGTTTATTAATCCCTGAGGGATGCGCCTTGCATTCGTCTTTAACCTATATCCTCGTTTGAGGTGACTGAATGCATACTTGCCCTATACAATGACTCGCGGCTGCCTACCGCGTAGAGCCAGTGCTGCTTATCCTCCCAGAGGAGTTTGACATCAGTCTGGTACCAATTCAACACAGCCCGGAGGGAAGAAAGCTAGCTGAGTTATAAGCCCGTAATCGTACCGTTGACCATGAGTGCAACGCAGAGCACCTCTACTTTAACCACTGTGCCACATGCTGCCCTATATATACATAATTATATAAATATATATTAATAATTAAGAGAAGCTGTGAGCCATCGACTGTAAAGCGACTCAGGCATCATATCGTGTTGTTTGGTCTTCCCATCTATATTTGGAGCAAGTGGCTCTGAAAAAGGTGATGCTGGCGAAACGTACGTGCGCCACTGACCATATAACCTCTAAAAGTCAATAGTAGGCTATTGAATATATATATATACATATATATATATACCTACATATATATGTACATATATAGGTGTATATACATATATATATGTATATATATATATATATAAATATGCATGTGTATAGTGAATAAAAGTGAACTGTAATGCACACTGTTAGATCACTGGTTTAATCTGGCATCTCGGACCCACTATGCCTTCAGTTCGTCAGTGATCAATGGGTTTGTGCCAAACTTTCCTAGGATGGTACCCTGCAAGTCATTGTGTAGGCTATTTATGTACTAAGCCTTCATTTCGTTTCCTTAACGGCGTCGAATACATTCCACATCCCCAAAGATTATTGAAAGCCGATCGCCGCATCCTTTTTCATTCTTTTACCACTCATGCGGAGGATAATTGGACAAACGACTATTTTGCTGATAAGTATGGTGCCTCAGAAAAAGAAATGAGAAATTTGATCACAGATGGTAAAATTCCAATCAAAGACATTGTATCTTTTCCAATTTACGACCAAGACAGATTTCAAGTTTTGGTAATCAAAGATTCATTACACAGTGTCTTTACATTTATAATAACACAACGCGATAAAAATGACTGTAAATAGAATATGCTAATAATAGTACGATCTTTGTACAAAGACGTTATGTTAGGTTGAGAAAAAGTTTTGAGAAATTTCTAAAAGCTTCATTTTTTGACAACATCGTGTCGCTTCTTATTATGAGTTCTGTATATATATATATATTATATAGATATATATATATATATATACATACACGCCAGGATATCGAAAATAAGGTGGTGCCGGACACGTGATGCGCTTCAACGACAACCGATGGACGAGAGCCGTTACCGACTGGATTCCTCGGGACGTCAAGCGCTCTAAAGGAAGACCACTGACCCGTTGGTCCGATTTCTTCACGAAAGCGATGGAAGAAAGATATGATGCTCAGCGAATTCCTAGAGCGAGGAGGACCCACTGGGCTACTCTTGCACGCGATAGGGAAAAATGGAAGAGTTGCTGGTACCCGCTCGAGTCACTCGACGATCAACGGGACGACAGGTGACAGGTGACAGGTGATATATATATATATATATATATATATATATATATAACTATTTTCATTAATTTCGTTCAAAATGTCTATTGAACAGCATAATCTTCCGGAATAATAACAGCTCACAGGGTAGAGCAGCAGCAGGAGCAGCAACATAACAGCACTATCACCCCACCAGCAGCCCAGACGTTGCTCCATCCGATCTATGGGTGTGGAGAGTAGATCACGTGCTTCCTACTTGCAGCTAAGCGCTTCACCACATCACTGCCTCGGACTCTTGCGAGTCCTTTCCAAAAATTGGCCAGGGGGTGCGTGCGCCTCACAGCGCATGACTTCGCCTGCGGTGACCACGAAGGACACCACCGTCACCGTCCCTGGTTTTGCTTGTTGAGAACTAAGCGCACTTGGCCCTTGGTATTCAACTCACACTGTGATAGGGACTCGTGTGACTGCTAAGAGAAAAGAACAGCGCATCACGGCCGGCTTTCAACCACGATCTCTCATCGACGAGTCGCAGAGAAAAATGCGCTGTAGTGCGACTTTCAAATCAAATGTGTAACTCGGAGGAACATAGTAACAAGTTGGACCGTTGAGAGTACATGAACAACAGCAGTAAAACTATAAACAAAAATGATTTTGAATTTGAGTGTGAAGTCGATGAAAACATTTTTCCAGTGGAAAGTATTCATACATCAGTGAAAACAGTAAGATTTTCTATAATAGTTCCCCTTTCTTTGCATTTCTTCACACGTCATACTGTCAGTCACCAACTTTCAAAACGTTTCGCCCTCTAGATCACCATTAAACCTATTAAAAGACGCATAAACTGACAAAATATTAGGTTGGGCAAAAAGTTCCGGGAAATTTTCGAAGATCCATTTTTTGGCATTTTTGTGTTGCTTTTTATTGATACTTCGTATATATTAATCTAGTTCATTAATTTCAGCTCCAAAATATCAGCTAGTGAACAATATCGTACGCGTGTGTTGTTTCGCCATTATTAGAGAAAAGGTTTGACGATTCTCAAAGCCATTAATAAGATTGATGATAGTGAACGTGGCGATGCAACGACAAAATCGACTGTGGACAGTTGACTTAAGCGATTCATGGAAGACAAAAATTGATCTCGAAGACAGGCGTCACTCTGAGCGACCATCTTTTCTGCATGAAAGTGTTGCAAGGCGCTTTGAATGCCAAGCCTCCAGCGAACACTCCGTCTACAGTCCAGACGTTGCTGCATCTGATTATGGCCTCTTACGATCAACGCATCACCTTTTGAATGGTCATCGATTTGAATTATTTGATGAAGGTGAAGCATGTCAAGAGTTATCCGATCTGAAGGAGCCGGGTGGTTCTTCGAGCAAATCCGAAATCTTCTAGAGCGATGATAATATGACGTGGACTGTGGTGTTCTACAATGCGAAAAATAGTTATTGTTGTTTTTGCTGTTAATATGCGCATAAAAACGAAACTTTGAAAAACTTCTAAAGAACTTTTTGCTCAATCCTAGGTAGAGAGAAATTTGGCATGAAGGACTAGGGAGAAGGTCGTCTTGAATGATTAAGCTAACACGAGGTGGTTACAGAACTTCCATTTGGCTAGTTTTTGGTAGCCATCCTTTTCACTACCATGTCGATCCGAGACCCACAGTGCGATGTCCATGTGATATGGGTCCTCGTAATCCCACTTAATCATATCTAAATACAGTAAACTAGGATTCGTTGACCCAAAACGGCCCTTATATGGTTGTGGAGGGCAAAACTGAATTGGATTGTCTGGCCTGTCCCACTTGTAGAATGTTTTTCAAACAGAGCACTTTTAGGAGTTTTCACTGGTTTATTTGCGAGCACAGTAGAATTGCAAATCGAATGTTAATCCATCCATTGTTCGTTTCTAGAGGTGGTCCTCCAATTACTGAGCACAGTAATATCTTACGAGCTATATATACAAGGATACTGAGTGACACGCAAAGCTAAACCTCAGGTGGTAATTGAACCAGCGTTTCACCCTGGTATGAGTGAATCGCGGGAATCAACTACCGCCTGAGGTTCAGAGTAATGCATATAATCCAGCACCTTCAGATATATAGTTTCAACATATGAACACTTCTATGAAAAGCTGTGAAATGGGAGATTTCATGAGACGTTGTTTCATATTATGCTGATATCCCTTTTTTAGATACGATAGTTGATGTTATAATGAATTCACCTCCTTTAGAGCCTAAACATGTCATACAAGCCATATTTGTATGATCGGTTGATATTATCTGACTATAATGTAGATCTAATTATAAAACCACACAGGAATTTGCTAATTAAAAGACCTCAACTATTAACTTTCAGATGGAGTAAGGTCACCAATGTGTTGTTTACACATTACTTACTTCGACCAAAAAGTCAGAAGGTAAGAAGTAAGAGATAAGGGATAAGGCGTCATACCGCGTGATAATAAGGTATTCTCCTTTCTACCCATTTCTGTTTTTTTTTTTTCAAAATCTATGAAAAACACTCCAAATGTTTAGCCCGCTGACGTTTTTAATCCTGGCTCGGCATAATGACTGTCACCTCAAAATCGTAATCGTTGTGTTTCTGAGTTCTAGGTGTAGATAGAGGGATCGATTACTCATCTTCCCATCTAGGTGCTGTTTTATGTGAACGCAGGGTGATCCACCTCTTTCACCAGTGTAATCACAGCATGAAAAAATTATCTATCAGAAGCCTCCACAAAGTGCATGAAGCCTTCGGAAGTCCGTAGATAAATGAATACAGTACCAAAAAAACTAGAATAAGAAATACAGAATGCGAAAAATAGTAATTTGTATGCACCAGCCGCAATTCGTTGACTGAAAAAGTGGTGATAACACAATGCCATTGTACGTCGTGCTGTCACCACATACGCAAGTCTCACCTCTCTGCTACGGACTCAGTATGAGGCATGGGCCACTGATGAAGAGGGCGATACGTCCAAAGCACGTGTGTGGCTAACTCCGCTAAGGCTTTAAACATTCTTACAACCTCTCAACAACGAAGTCTCAAAAACAGTCAAGGAGATGGATCAAATGCAGAACACAGCTGTAAATCTCGCCATAAATACACGATTAGGCTCATTTTTCTAAATTTAGCTGTACTAACGAAAAAGAAAAAAAACTAACTGTAAAAAAGTTCCGGAAACTTATCTTTGTTCGATTTTCATTTTTCTAATTGGAAAACAAAAAAGAATAAAGGAATACTTCCATTTAAACGAGGAGATTACCTCAAGTCTGTGTTTCTGACAGGTCTTTAATTCACAGGAGCACTTTGATTACTGCTTAGTTGACATTTCTTCAAATTTTTATTTGCTTCCTTATATTTTGATATGTTGTTCATTTTATAATTAATTTCAAGTTCAAGGTTTAAGAGTTGGATGATTGGGTGTGAAAATAGGCATAGGCTAAACGCAACAGTTGTCAACCTCTTCCAAGCGAAGCCCGCCAAATGCAACTGATCCGTAGACTTTTTGCAAAAATCATACTCTATCCCAAGATTGTATTCATGCCCATAATAAATATCGCGTGAGTTAGTATCCAGAATAGGAAAGGACAACGTTACAGAAAGTGTGAGATATAAAAAAACTTCAAAGTAGAATTTGTTACCCTAATACCTCTCAACATTCACATAACATTTTTGCTACTAAATAGGAACTGCTCGCAATAAGACGTTACTGCCTTATTTATTTCAACGATAAATAGATAAAGGAAAAAGCTCTCGGCGATGATCAATCTTGAGGGATGCGGCATGCATTTGTCTTCAATTTTTCATTTCGTTGGAGGTGACCGGATGCATAT
Organism: Parelaphostrongylus tenuis; assembly: GCA_019055375.1. NCBI lineage: Eukaryota > Metazoa > Nematoda > Chromadorea > Rhabditida > Metastrongylidae > Parelaphostrongylus > Parelaphostrongylus tenuis. The sequence continues at coordinate 152,481 of JAHQIW010005982.1, read as the reverse complement.
CTAGCCTTTGCAATGACTCGCGATGGCCTTCGCTGAACCGAGTCATTGCTGCTTATTCTCCCAGACAAGTCTAAGATCAGTCTAGTACTAATTTACCGATCGCGGTGGGATGGATGTCTTGGTGAGCCACGAGCGCGAGATCGAACCACTGACCTCGCGTGCGACGCAGAGCACCTCTAACCAGTGCGCCACATGCGCTCTTCTACATTGATTGCCATACCAATAAATAATTATTCATGTTATTTACTTCCACGATGTGTGGCAACATTTTATTGCTCATATTTCAGCGCTTCTTGTTCTCTCATCAACAATATCAAAAATCTACATCAATTTTGCTATAATAATAAAAAAGTTATACGTTTTATCGGAGCAAAACCATTATAAATAAGAGGACTCACGTGATACTACTAAATATTTGATACCAAGGAACCTTTCTCGTTGAGATGGTGCGAAAAGTAAATCTTAGTAATATGAAAGTCATAAGATTTGCTGTCGTCGCTTGGTGTGCTTTCGAGTTCAGAGCAGAAGTCCGAACTCAAATTATTGCAGCAAAGCAAAGATAGTCTGATCTATTTGTGATGTAATACGACTATAGCCCCAGGCACATCGTATGAACCTCATAAAATAGCTTATAATGCGATAGTTGCAGCCGTCATGCGCGTCTTTCCCTAGCAACCGCCTCCAGTCTTTGCAGTCACAATGTATGTCATCATCTTTCCACTGCTATGATCGTCCTAACGGTCCGTCTAGCTGAGCATGATTGTTACTACTCCGTGCTCCTTCATCGTTCAGATTCCATTTTGCCATCGACGAATCTCTTCTGCATCATTCACTTAATTCGTAAGATTTTTTGCGTGCAATTTAGATAATTAAACATGGTGATGTTCTGATAAACCAATTATTTTTGAATTTCTGCACTTATTCAAATCATGTGAACCATACCTGCTGAGTTGACACGAAGATATCACCAGGTGTTCCCGAAATTTGATGGCTATATTTCTCCTTACACATAGTCTGTGCGTATTTTATGCAAATCTAATTGTTTCCTCCGACAGATTTTCCGTAGCACTGTTGACATAATCTAACCTTTCTAACACTGCACTTCGTTCACTTTCCCCCAAGTGACACTCCATCTATTAACTCGATGGAATAATAATTATTACATCATTCGACATCACATACTGTATGGTTTGTAACACTTTTTGATTCGACTCGTTTCCTCGCATCCATCATCCTCGACAGTTTTTTAACTTGCACTTGACTGAGACTGTTTTTTCGGAGATTTCAGTAATCTATGCGAATACAGTTGAATTTAGTCGAATGGGTTTCAATGGATTTCTGGAACAAGCATATTAGGGCCATTTTGAGGTGTTCACATCAGGCAGCCACTTATCATTGTAAGTCAAATGGTGGTTTTCCTAGGCAAATGTAGTATATACTTTGCATTTTGAGAAGAATGAGAGCTTCGTTGGCTTGACTGCGACTGAATTAAGGTCATGCGTAAAGATGTTTTATTGCAAATTAATAGCTTCTTCTTGCCGTCTGACGCGCTGCCTTCTTTTTGCTTATTCTGACGAGTATAGATAAGCCGAAGAGAAAGGGTTGAATGCCGGTGAGGAAAATGAGGATAATGAATCGGACTGTTTGATGATCTATTGAATTAGACAGTATACTGACAGAGTATTTGCTGCGGTGAGATTCTCTAACCTTGCCACTGATACTGCTGGAACAGAGGATGTATTCTAAGATGTACAGGGTCATTTTAAAGACAGGCAAATTTATTGATTATGCCAAAACTCAAAGCCAAATCAAAGTAAGCATTGAAAAAAGAGTGAAAGTGAACTGCATCGCAAACGCGACATTAGAAGGTTTCTTTTCCTGAAAACTATCCCCTGTAGAAAACGCCACCCTACCACCATTATTACCACAGCAAATGATTTCACATGTATCACACTGCTCGAATTCCGGTAGTTCTTCCATTCAGTTCGTTTTCTCGCATCCCCAATCACGACGGCAATCGAGCTTTTTTACCTGTAACATCAGCGACTGCTTAAAAATTTTCCTTTTTGTCATAGTTGTCATTGAATGTTGATCGAGTTGATTCTATCTGGGATCCTAAGATAACCGCGCTGAATCACTCCCACGTTGACTAAAAGGGTGAGCCCGCCGCAGAGTGGTGTGTTCTGAAGCTTCCTGTTTTGGCCAGATAATAAGTTTGATGAGCTATGTTTGGGGAGCAAGCACCCAGGTACACTATGACTACACGAAACGAATGATTTCGCTAGCACTGCAATAACCGTTCTTAAATCGCTCCACTTTGATATGGAAATCATTTATCGCATGGCCATAATTGGCTGAGTACAGAATAGTCTCTCGAAAAACCTAAAGCCACCAAAGAGGTGATTTCATTAACATTGGAATGGACCTTTCTTTAGCTACAGCGTCAATTTCTGCTGTGGCCCTCTTTCACTCAAGGACCTTCAGAGCAGAGCGAGTCTACGTAAATCGAGTTCATAATTTCAAATTTTATTACTGATACTTTTTCTTTAAAGCCTTCTTCAGAGGAAGCCCTAAACGATGTGCCAATCGTTTAAACCGACGAGCAATGGTCAACGTTTGCCATCGAAAATCCTATCATACAAGAGAAAAGGATTAGTTACCTGTTGCGCATAATGAATACTTCACTTGGGATTTTGAACATGCTCTTAAATTGTTGTCTTTTTTAGTTCCCACGGAATATCTCATTACCAGTGTTACTAAAAAGAAGAGGAAGCGAAGTATCTGAATTCCTCCTTCCGTTTTCACTTTTCGATGACGAATGCACGGGCGCTCAACCAGTGGGTAAGTAAATTCTTCTCTCATGCGTTCGCCAGTTTGCAGTCATTCAAAGAACGTTAAATTCTGAATTTAGCTAGACTTTTAGAAACAAATATCTAAGAGTTCAAAATCACTTCTAAATAAATTCTCTTCAAGTCAAAAATTCCGGTATATTTCATCATACGGTAGACCGCCTGAAGTTCTATACGTTTCAGTGCACGGATTCTCGCAGTCCGTTGTATGTTCGCCTTCTTTGAACGCTTTTACAGAGGCCGAATGTGAGACTAGCAAATTTCTCTCAGCTCAGTCACTTTTCGGATCACCAGTATTATCGGGTGCTTAAGTTTTATCTGACACATTCGGTTGGTGTTCATGATTCTCTCAAAACGCCTATGTTCAACGCTCGGGCATACGAATATCAGCTTTGGCTTCATTATTAAGCTGGTACTTACTCATCAAAACTTAATGTTGACAGATAACGCGTTGTAGAGTAAAAAGAGTGCTGTGCAATACGAGTGTCAGCGGTGCAACGGATAGCATACGCTCCCGTAAAGAGTGAGATCTGGGTTCGAATCCCGTCTGATGCAAATGTTTTTGCATAGCATTCCACATTATTGGATCTTAGGAGTATTCCAGCTTTCTTATTTTCTCTTCTTACCCGGGAGAAGCAATAGTACTGCTTTAGGTTAGATCCCTTAATTGCTGGGCACTGAGTGATACATTTTGTAGCAGAATGCTATACGTGTTGACATCAAATCGATGATCGTACCTTGTAAGTAGTACTTTCGTCGAAGATCCTAAGGAAATTCGATGAAAAAAAAAGGCAACCACTCTTCATGTAATCTGAAAATAACCGATTCCCTATTCTGAAATTCAATTTATACTAAGGAACATTACCGTGCGAGCTTGACAATCCATATGCGTTGCATTCATTGAGAACAATGCGTTCACATACATGACAGTGCACGCTTTCAACATTGAGCCAATGTTTTTCAGTTCAGATTGGAATTTATTGATTGCAAGAAAAGCCTCTTGAAAATACAGATCTTTGCCTACGGGATATGGTTTTCCTTTCCTGAACGATATCAAATTCCAGTTCATCGAAACCAACAAAGCGTATTTTTTTACTCTTTCAAAAGTGAAGATCGTTCTCCAACACAAATGCGTTCGAGGAAACTAATTTTCGTGCAGTCTACAACGTCAAAGGAGTTTTTTTACAAGTAAATCCAAAATTGAATGAGCACTTCGTAAAACCATATATACCATTATTCTGATGGGATAAAATTTCTCTCTAAGAATACGATGTTCGCAGTTTTTGACCATCAAAAGGGAAGGCGAATTTGCTGTCAGTAGCCGAACGAGTATTTTCAAGCCCTCAGTGTTTTATAGCTTGATGTAGCTACCATAAGTTCGTGGATTTCCAATATCGGATAGGTGCAAACACCGTATTTTCAATCACTTCATTTGCTTCCGGCCCCTTCAGAGAGCTAAATGTTAACGAATCGACTGTTAGCAACAAGCTTTTTGTATTCCAGTCGAATTGTACCTCATTGTAAACTGTCGTGCAGTTACTGTTTTCTCTAAATAATTTTGGTGTACCACTGACTGTCATTTCCAGAAAGCATGGAGCATAGTCAGTCATCAAAACTTTTGTAGGGCTTGATAGACTGAAAAATTTTTGATTATGCTCTGAATCCAGGCGGCACGTTACTTCCTAAGATGATTCTTACTCTAAATATGCGACCAAGGGAGTAACTTAATGCGCAATCTTTGAGAGACACACAATAGTGCATTCATATGAGAACGAATTATTAGGCTAAGGTAGAAGTTTTTTTCGCATTTGCTGAATATGTGAAGTTTATACTTGAATTTAATTGAAAAAACAATAATTATTCCTCGAAATGAAGACCATCATTATTCACGATCTTCTGCTAACAATCTACAAGCTTCCTGATCTTCTCAAAACACTTTTTCCCAGCTTCGATTCGGGAAACTCCTGACATGCCTCTTCAGCTTGATCTTCTTCAGTTCTTCAATTTCAAATCGAAAGTAGATTCTACCAAAAATCGACGAGTTTTGGTAGTAAAACGCTACATACAATGTCATACATATCAACGACCTACGTTAATTAGATAGGAAACACTGGTCACAAAATCAAATGTTGGAGAAATTTTTGCGCAATAAAACTTTGACAATGAAAATCATCTCAGAAGGGTCGGTCGGATTTTTTTAGGTATTCACATCGCACTGAACTGAAACAAGAAATTGAGCAATTAATAGCGGACTTCGTACCGTCATGGATTTGAAGGTCACCCGTCGAAGAAACGAGCGTTAGTGACGCGATGGTGATTGTGAGGAATAGAACTCACCAAGAGGTCACTGGAGTGCGTTAGCCCTACTCCATATTCACTTTAGGGATTGCTACGCAAGTTGTCCTTTAGACTACTTCCGTATCAGCAATCTTTATAGCAGTTTGTAGGTGTCGAGTACCAGGAATGTTTGCTTTGTTCAAGGGCACAGATCTAATCGTATTCCTACTTCAAACCAACCGGTTAAATTTCATCCGAAAACCATTAGAGAAAAACAGCTCGTGAACATAAATCAAAACAAAAAGGCACCGAATTCTCTCTAGAATTAGTTGTAATGTTAGTGACGCCCTATCAAGTAAGAGTGGAGAGAAATTATGACTATGACGGAGCTCAATTCAAAAGCGTAGTAATTCAACTGAAGAGAGCAACAACTGCATTTTGCTTGGTAGTCACCAATGTCTCGATCTTTCTCTACTACGCAAAACAAGGAACGCAAGCAAATCATCGACTGCTTATTGTGTCCGCCATCTACGACATGAATCTCGAAGCGCTGAGAAGTTACTTTTGGTAGTAAAAAAAAGATCAAATGTAAAGGGCAGTGGTTCAAAGAACCAGCTCAAGATATCAACAAGTATTTCCCTTGTACTTCCAGGTCCACGTTGTCCCAATTTCCACTATAGCTCCACGACTCAGTACGCAATTCAGGTATGCCACACCAAGTAGGTCATATGAATTATAGTAATAGGACTATATAAAATGGAGCACCTAAACAAAGCTCATTGCATAGATCCCGTGGAAGACCATTAGCTATTTTGTTACAGTCAGTAGTAAACAATACTGATAAGATCCATAAATCCTAGCCACTTTTCACTCGCAGGCACGCAGATGTAGGAGTTGATCCAGAGTTCAATTTCAATTCAGGTTCTATTTTACGTTTCGTCTCGTTACCCTACATCGAATTAAGACTTCCAAACGATTTTTTCTATCCGTTCATGGAAACATCAGCAGTGGCCTACGTAGACATTGTGATTGTTGCACTGATGTATATCTTTATTCATAGCTCAGATGTATTGTAACAAATTAAACAATCACTGTGTAATGATAAACTGTATTAACACATAAGGAACGACTATGATCGCTTCTCAACCCGTGCCGATAATTCTTCAACAAAAGAGAACACGAGTTGAGAACTGATAAAGAGAAGACTTTAGTCCATCGCACTAAGGGAGTAATTTATTCTCTAGAAATGCTGCTTTCGGTATTTAATCTGTTTGAGATTGAAGCCTTCGAAGAACCGGAAGTGAAGTCTAAATACCTAATACAAAGCTGAACAACAGCAAAACACCTTGCATTGTTTGCGAGATCCATTTAGCTGATCACTTCGTTACCGGAAATCGTAGAGTAGCAAAAGGCAAAATAAAATCTAAAATAAGTTCCGAAAAACTTTATCTTCATCGTCACAGTATTTAATTGAATTTTTACTCTGTCAATAAATATTTGTGGATGTTAGAAGATTTTTATCCTAATAGATGAAGTTCACAAGATTGTTATGAGTTGAGAGGTTAGAATACTTTTTCCACGTATGGATTTGCATCAGCTATATCGTCCGTATCGTCCATTTTGTGTTAATGATCAGAAGAAGTGAGGTCCAAACGTTAACCAAATTCTGGGAAAGACGCCCACGCACAAGGAGAAGAGCAAGAAAAGTGCGAAGAAGAAAAAAGTGAAAGATCAAGTGCAAATAAGGAATCGCTGATCACAAAAATACTGTTGAAATTGCCACTTAAGATCATTAGCGTGAATACCAGGAGAATTTGTGGGAGCATATTATGGCGATAATTGCATAGCTTCAGGGAGCACGAGGCGATAACAAGTAGATAAACGGCAGATCAAAACGAAAAGGCTTAAGATAATAGAAAATGTACAGGAGCAGTGCAACAGCACATTTGAACTCTCCACTAGTAATTTTAATGAACTCTTAGAGAGCAAAAGGCTGACAAATGAAGTAATTATCTGATAGCAGAACTTGGAAAGCACTCTGGTCAAATCCCCTCAGAGTCGTCCAACTCTGCTGACACAGCCTTTACATCTAAATAACGAAATATTTTATATATGCATAATGTGAGACGGCAACTATAAAAACAATGAAATTACTTATATTGATTTGTGAAAGGAGCAATAGGGAAAAAAAATACTCTAACCTTGACGAGGACTTGGTTGCGCAACAAAAGGAGTAGGTCCACCCACGGCGAATGCGCCAGTTCCCTGCTGCATCACGCTACCTATGGCCTCTGGTCGAATAACAACTGCACGGCTAAATAATACGTTGCAATCTATTTCACCCATTATCCCACTTATATTAATACAATTAACGATTTGGGAACCATGGTTTAATGGCCGTGCATAGCGCGCAGAACATTATTTTCTTTCCCGTGCTGCAGCGCACTGAAAAGGCATTTTCACAAACCAGGCCCTACATTAATATCGCCTTTTTGGCTATCCAATGACTACTAAAGGTGTAGTGAAAATCCGTGTCGCACGGAATAAACGATAAGGCCAGTGAACGGGAATAAATGATAAGGCATCAAGCTATCCTTATGTCTCCGAACAGTGTCGATTTCTTCTCGTGGAGTTCGCAAATTTTCGAGAAGAGTCAGGTGCGAGTCTTTCTCAGGTATCACGGCTAGCAACGCCTCTTGCCTGCGAGACAATTTTGTGATGTGAATATCATGCAAAAAATGGATTAATGATAAAAACAATACTTCAACTGCATCAGCTGCTCGATATGTTGACGTCGTTCCGCTTCGAACGCCCGCGCCATTATTAGACGCGACAGTCGAGCATTTCAGACGCACCAAAATGGATGTTAGAGATATAGGGGAGGTGGTGCGAACCGTAGTTGCCGGTTAGAGATGTGGAGGTCATAGGGTTCCACGGTCCTAAAAGGATTAATTGAACTCATATTTGAACTTATGGAGACCTCGAAATTCATCATATTAGCATTTTTATCACACTAGACAAGTCTGGTAGCAATTTTCTGAATAAGTAGAAAAAATTTAGAGATACTTACTAAAATGCATTACCCTGATCTATGTTAAAACCTCATGGGGACAGGACATTACGTCTCTATCTTTTTTTTTACACATTTTTCATCTTCACTTAAAAGAAACCGTCTGTGCAACAGCTTTAAGTTACCCTACGTTTGAGCCATGACTTCGACATTATTCTAGAGAAAGCAGATCACTATTTCGACGAACCTGCTGATTCACTTGATGAAGAAGATGCTTCTGCTTTGAAAGGTGTACTTCGCGTTCAGCCGTTATGCTCACTGATTCTTGCAGTGCCTCCACTAACTCCTCGATCCTGTGTTTATAAGAAGTTACAAGCTCATCTACGAGTTTGATATTCTCACAAAAAATGCTATAAATATCTCTTTTTTGCCCAAGCACTATTTCCTCCAGAAAGAACACTACTCGGAAGTACAGCTGGAATTTCTCCCTACAAATAAATCATAGATTACGAGAATTTTTGAGAGTAGCGATAGCGTTACTATAGCCACCGCGAAACTATAGTTTAAGCCAAAACATTAGCAGCTAAAAAGAAACAGAAATGAATTCGAACCTTAGTCAAGGTCTCGCTACTTGTCGCATCCATCTCGTCACGATCGACTGCGCTCTTCAGCTGTTCGCATTGCGATCTTAGCTGGAGTTTTCCTTCTCCAACTGACGCACCATTTTCAACAATTTCTCAACTTCACCTCGAGCTGATTCAACCTGTAGTGGGACTTAGTGAAAGATATCTTCTAGATTATGATGGAAAATGGTTTAACAAAAGTGTTAAGTTTAGAATAAAAAGGCTGAATTTTCACAAAATCACTGCACTTCGATTTCATTTGAATTCGCACTAGACTAAAAAAAACGTGAGAACGAATGTTTCATTAGATGAGAGTAGTGAAGAAAACCAGTGGTTGTGGCCAAATGAACATTGATGCTCGACGCAGCATTGATCCCACTATAACTTCGCTACGTGCCGGGCCTGGCTATCCCCGAGATTTGAAAAAAAAAACGTGCTCGACCAGTAATCCACGACGATTATGAAGAAGATGAAATCCTGAAGCAAGCGAGAAGACTAATAGAAGGCCAGTACAGGCCCTGCACAGCAAGAAAAACTGTGACAGGCTAAAGTGACAAAGTGGAGCAAAACTATCCTCATCAAATTAATTTAGCATTGAAATTACAATCCAACCATTGATAAAGGTACCAAGTGGATGACAGCTACTCCGATATCTCCTAACTCTCAATTAACAAAACTTTCTTCCACACGCTAAAGCACAGATCTCTGATAATTTTAAAAGAGTATTTTATGCACAGACAGAACTTGAAGTAACGTAAAAGAAGATGTATGAGCAGAAAAAGTGATGGCAGCAAGAGCTCCGGTAGCGCTGTGGTTAGTACGATCCCTAGGAAAGGGTGAGACACGGGTCCAGCTCCCACTAGAGGTTCAAAGTTATCAGCGCAGTATTGTTGAACATATAGTTATTGCACCATATTATGCTGAAAAGCGATTGAATAAAGAATTTTTTAACAAATAATTACGGAAAATCACGGTCAAGGATACCTAACCTCTCGACGAAGTTCGTCGGTTCCCTTGTCAACCATAACAGCTTGTAGGCGTTGTTGTGAGCTAGCAACTTAACGATCTACGTCTCTGATCTTTAAAGCTAATGCAGTTAGAGAGGAATGGATAACGATGAGGCTACTTTGAGGCTTAATTTTCACCTTTTCAATCTGAGGTTCCAAAAACACATCGCTGTCTGCCAGCTCTTTTTGCAGGTTTTCCACGTTGCTCCTAAGCATTCTCAACTAAAAAAATTTCATATTTGTACGACTTTCATGCCAATATGAAAGATATACTCCCACCAGCTTTCCCTGGACTAACATGTAGAGCGTTGTTCAATACCTCTTACAGAAGCTAGTCCAAACTCTCGTAACTGGCACTCAGTTTAGTTTCAGCTATTACACAAATTAATTTGATTACGGACAAATACAAAATGCATTAAGCACAACCAAAAAAAAAAGCGGGAGAGATAATCGAATCTACTACTCTTCAGGATACGATTACCTCAGCTGATACGTTTCCTATGGCTCCATTCTTTCCGTCTCACAATTACGTCTCAACTGGTCTCCGTGCTCTTCGAGGCGCTTCTTCTCGAGGGCCACTGCAAAAGAAAGCAACTGTATTTAGACAATATAATCTGTTAACATATTTTGACGTTTTCATAAGGTCTGTTACGGCACTTATAAAGTGCTAGACATGTGTTTCAGCCTTCCACCCTCATCCACCATTCGTCGTCAATTTCTCTGTATAGGAAATATGTCCCCAACGAAGTGACTGAACTAAAAGACATTATGCTACCGATAAGGCTGGAAGGCCGAAACACCTATCAGACACTGCATAAGGCCGTAGCATACCTTGTGAAAGGTTCAAAATATGCTATCAAATCACAGTGTTTGTCAGCAAGGTCTCGAAGTTACCGACTGAAATGGTTTTGTGCTAACACAAATAGTGACATAAACAGAGTGCAATACCTGATAATCCTGAGTGATATACAAAACTTCAAACCTCCAAAAGGGATCGAACAAGCATCTCATCCATCTCAAGCGCGCGTGATAACGTGTTTCACTAATAGTGCTCTTGTTTGAGAGTGAATTATATTTTATCAAAACCACATTGATAGTGGGTGTAAGCCTTATAGTTGAAATACAAAGCCAAGCCTATCGAATGCTTGGTATAAGCGGCAGAGTGGTGAATCTTAGGAAAGTGATGACAATAAACGAGAATGTATGTAGATCGTGGCGATGATTTCACCACTGTGATAGAAGCGAGCTCGATAAAGCTAATCTTCTCTGCGTTGATCGATCCTAAAGTGATAAGTCAAGTAGCCGACTTTATCAAGTTTCGTTTGAAGTGACTGAATGCACATCTGGCTTTTATAATGACTCTTGGAGGCTTATCGATGTATCAAGTCAGTGCTGCTATCGTTCAAGACAAGTGCGGTACCAATTCATTGACCCCGGAGAATGAAAGGCTTGGTAAGCCTTGGGAGCGGTAACGAACCATAAACCTTACATGAGCAGCAAGAAACCTCTAATCCTGCTTCATATGAGCCCTAATAGCTAGATAACATAGGTTAATCACACCCAAATAGATATGGTATCTATAGCTGCCTATTCGTGTTCATGCCAGGGCAAAAATATATCTTCAATGCCTCGGACAATGTCCTTCTAGCTACCGGCACCACACGGTACAATCATAGTGTTCAGTATAGACGAGAAAAATACTGCTTGAAAAGCGTATAGGCAGTGAGCCAACAGATCATTAGCCTGATTATATAACAAATTAATCTCTTACTTGGCTCTATCTTGTCCTTTAATTCGTTCTCTATTATCACATCAGGATGACTCAGTAGTCGGATCTGAAAACATGACTCTAAATCTTCAAGATCTTGTTGATCAATATGAATGTCTCAACCACCTTTGCAATATCGAGCTCTGCTTCTTTATCTTGTAGCGATGTTTCCAACCCGTCAACTCGTCCAATCATTTGAGATATCCGGTAATCTGGCTGTTGTAGCTAAAATATCTATCGACACCGAGGAATGGCAGGTTTTCGTTCTCTTTTCATAACACTAACCTACTTTTTTCATGGAAAATGCCTAGAAAAAGCGATTGCCAATTACGCGGTAAGAATAGCAGCAGTCTTCACCGAAAAATCATACAAATATACGATACATTCAAGTCGAACGTGAATCCAGTGCTATTAAGAACGTTTCCACATAATGGATAATCACTCGATTGGATTAAGAAGCCCTTGGCAGCCACCCGAGACGAGTAAGAAATGCGACTGGCTATATTTTCTTCTTTTTCATTTTTTTTGCGAAGGTCAGATCAAATATACATAACTTCTCACTTAACTCCGCATTGATATTAACAAGTTCGCCCTCCAAACGCTTTATTCACTGATCTCTTTGCTCCATTTGCTGGTTCTTACCTTCTAACTTTTGCCTGAGTGCGTCAACCTTAATGATGACTACTCAGAGAGTAATCTAAGAAATCATTAGTCTACTTAGCTTTCATCGATATTAGCCTTTTTTCCGTGTATGGAGGTTAGACGTGTTCTGCGATACACGCGATCGATCAACCGATTGTCGATAGTTCGATCCAGCGTTCAAGGTTCACCAAGTCTTCCATCCCTTGGGGTTCGGTGAATTGGTACCAAAATGGAATGGGAGGATAGCAGTACTGACTTAATACATCGCTAGGGCACCACAACTCATTGTAAAGACGAGACATGCATCCAGTCATGGGCAACAATGCTACGAATGGAGTCGAATGCATAACGCATCCCTCAGGGATTGATCAATGCTGAAAGCTTTGTCCTTTATCCTCTAATTAGAAGCATAAGCCTACACCTCTACCACTTATAATCAAATTAATTACAGATTCGAACTAGCACCAGTAGTAGCGAATCATATTTGTCGCCCCATAACATAACGATTATCTCCACCCAAGAGACGAAATCAAAGGTTTATCGCACTTTTAGCCTGTTGCACTCTGTTGCAGTGGCTCTCTAGAGAGACAGAGGCAGATGGAGAGGGGGTAACAATGAGTAGCAGGTATGGATTTTCTCTAGAATTCCTAATTACACGTTGAGCTTTTCGGATTTATTCGGGTGTAGCATGAAGCATATTTGTTGAATTGGTTTCGCCTAGCGCAAGCAATTACCAATCACATAACTGCGGGCGGATACTGAGCTGAACAGCTGATATAAATCGAATACCCGCAAGACACCGAATTCGCCGTACGCATAAACGCAACTACTGAAAACAACTAAATTGCTTTAGCAGAGCATAGCAACAAATTCCGTGAATTCTCACCCAAAACCGCGCTTATGTCCTCGTTTGGCGACGCTGCAGCTTTATGACCAACCAATCTGATAGCTTTTACATGAGTGGAATCACTGTTAGCTTAGTGGAGTAGTAAATTTACCAAGGTTAAGCAGAGTCTGGATTTACTACAAGATTTAGAGGCAAAGTACGCAATCTTTTGCTATTGGCGTGAGTCCTAGATAATGACTTAAACCTCATGTGAACTCCAAAACTGACTTATATCGCAGGAAAAGTGCTAGCACAACGAGAACCCGATAGCGCAGTGGTTAACACGCAAAAGAATGAAACGCAGGTTCAACTCTCGTCCTAGATTCAAAGATTTGTATATCACTCAGCTTTATTGACTCAAACCATGTGATTCACAGAAGATTCGTCAACACGGCTTGATACAAAAGCTTTACTCTAGTTCCAGAGAAGGTCCTAGAGCTTAGCACGCTGTTGTTTCCAAGCTTTGAGCAGAATTTAGAACTACCTGCACAATCTACAAGAATACTTTACCTTACTGATTCTGAGCAGTGCTATGATGTTTTGATACAAGTCTAAGAATACTGATTGATGTGTCAAACTTTGAAAGAGGCACAAGAATCGAACCCGTATCTCAGTTCTCCGGAAGCGCGTTCTAACCTATTGCACTATCGCGGCTCCCGTTGGGTTATCCGCTTTCGCTTGATCTTCAACTGTGTTGGAATATTAATCTTGGAAACCTTCAATAGGTATATTGCAAGAAGTAAAGACACCTACATCGCCTAGCAAGAGGGTATGCTGTTGTTCCCAATTCATGATTTGTTGTTTAAGTACCTGGACATGCTGTCGTTAATCAGCCGCTTGCACTTCGGCGGTCCTCATCCTGGCCTAACATTGAGCGAGCTCTGCTTTCCTTCCACTCAGTTCCACCTCTGACCGCTCCATTTTCCTTCGTAACGCAGTTTTAAACGTTTTTTGCGACGCAGAAAAACTCTGCAAGTATATAAATTTCATGCTTCAGTGAACACAAGTTCATGTTCATCTGCTTGGACGCCACTCTCTTTTAAGTGCATCCCAACGCTTGTGTTTTGGGATCATACCAGAATGACTGATTCACATTGATGCTTTGAAATGTGCCATTATATGTACCAGTGATTAAAAAAACCCTTTTTGCCTACTTGAACAAAAACTGAACATTTGAGAGTATAATCCGTCTCGACATTCTAAGCGATCTCATACTTTGTAGTCATTCATGGGTGCTCTTAGGTAAAACGCAATGCTGTTCTTCTGAATGAGGTAACAATCACGCACATTATTATGGCTACTAACATGATCACCAATCTCATTTCAGACAGGATGTGGAGGACCCATTTATTTAAACACGCCTTATAATGTGGTAGTCGACTCGTCTGAGATAAACAAAAGAATATCCAGCTTGGACGGTGCCCCACAAGTAACTTCTCAAGAATTTTGATGTGCGCGAATGCAATTCCCAACATCTCAGTGCTCTTTTTTTTGGCTTCTGAAATGACGCTACATAATGCTTTTTTCTATCCATCACATCAGCGTGGAATGTAATCCATAGTTGCTAAGAAAACGGACAAAACAATACGCGAATGTCAGGTTTCCGGACAAATTCTGACATCCGATCTGTGATGAGATGAAGATTGCATGCTGTTCTTCTCTTCTTCTTGTCACCGGTGAATATCATTTTGTTTCCTAAAATCAATGTTCCAACTTCTTCTACTAAGAATTAGTTGATTGAAGGTTGACATTCTTTCAAGAGAACTTTGTGGAAACTACACTTTCAAATTTTTTGTAACCACTGACGACAAAATGAAGTTATCTCAACATTTTCATTTGAAAAGCTACCACGATTTGTGCTGCTCAGCTTTCTTGTACTTGAAATCGTCCAACTACCACGACTATCGCTGCTTTAATATATGTGTTTTACAGGAACGGTGTTGGCGATCCCTCTATAGCACAGACTTCCGATATCTTCCAAATTCAAGCTCTTGAATAGGGATTTGAATGCAGATCAAAACCCAACATGTTATCACATTTTCGCGAGAATTCTGCTCCCACTGAGGTGTAGTAATGCCATAACATATGCGCTCTGTCCGACCGCTTTTATGTGGGCTGCCAACATGTTGCAAGTTGTTCCGCCCAGAGTTTGCAATTGAGAGCTCAGAATACAAGTTAGAGACTTTCATCATTCCGTGCAGCCTTAGACATTAGGTCTACTCTAAAACGGCCTGATAGTATCCTCTTGAGCATAATGTCTTAGCGCTAGGGGATCAAAAGAGCATGCCATGAGCAACGTCCCGCGAAACAGAGACAGAAAAAATGGTTCATACAAATATTCAGGACTCCAAATCCTTTAAAAAACAGATTACTGGCAAACAGCGACGCTGATATGATGAGTTGCATAAAAAGAGACAAAGTGTTAAGAAGGAAAACAAGATGGAAACTAAGATTGCTAGAAGAACAGGAAGGACTCGTAGAGCCGGAAACTCGGTGAAATCAACTTTTTCGAAAAGATAAAAGTCGAGCGTATCTAATCCCCATTTATCCTCTATGTTTTTCTAGCGAAATCTCTTCGCGTCGCCAAAATTACAGTTCAAATCATAAGAGTGCTTAACGAATTTATCATAAGAATACGCTGAAATCACCAACTATCGTAATGGATATATGTAATACAGCAAAAAAGTATTATAGCTCAAAGAATTTGGACTAAAATAAGTTTTTTTCCGTTCTCAGGTAAGGAATGAAGAATTAGCCTCTTTTGCTGGACAAGAAGTTTTCTTAAAAGTGTTTAACAACCAATCGAAAGCTCAAATCTCGACGAACTGCTGAACGCGCTCATTTTCTCATTTTTGAGCGCTGTAGCGTTCAAAATGAGATTATGATTCAAACTCGTCGTGCACACTTACTATCATTATTCAAATTAGCACATGAATGTCAGGTTTCCGGTCGAATTCTGACATCCGATCTGTGATGAGAAGAAGACTGCATGCTGCTCTTCTCTCTTCTTCTCACCGGTGAATATCATTTTGTTTCCTGAAATCAATGTTCCAACTTCTTCTACTAAGAATTAGTTTTTTGATGGCTGATACTCTTCTGAGGAACTCTATGGATACTACACTTTCAATTTTTTTTGCAATCACTAACGACAAATAATGTTACCTCAACATTTTCATTCGAAAAGCTACCACGATTTGTGCTGCTCAGATTTTCGCTGCTTCAACCAATTTGAGTTCTACAGGCACAGTGTTGGCGATCCCCCCGTGGCACCCTCTCATAGCACAGATTTCCGATATATCAAAACCCATTCAAGCTCCCAAATAATGATTTGAATGCAGATCAAAACCCAAAATGTTGTCACATTTTCGCGAGAATCCTGCTCCTACTGAGGTGTTTCAATGCCATAAACATATATACGCTGTCCGACCGCTTTCATGTGGACTGCAACTTTTTGCAAGTCGTTTCGAACAGAAGTTTGTAATCGAAAGCTCGAAATACAAGTTTGAGACTTTCATTATTGCAAGCAGCGTTAGACGTTAGGTCTACTCTGGTGAACGCCTGATAATATCCTCTTGAGCATATGTCTGAGCGTACAGGGTCAGAAGAGGACGCCATGGGCAACGTCCCGCGAAATAGAGACAGAAAAAATTTTCTCATACAAATATTGAGGACTCCGCATTCCCTAAAAAATAGACTAATGGTCAAACAGTGGCGCTTCGATGTGATGGGTTGCATGAAAAGAGACAGAGTGTTAATAAGGAAAACAAGAATGGAAACTAAGATTGCTAGAAGTAAGTGAGTGGTGCTTTTTTTGGAGGGAACTGCAAACTCACCTGTCGGATTTTGGGGACCAGAAGGACTCGTAAAGCCGAAAACTCGGTAACTTTTCGAAAAGGTGAAAGTCGAGCGATTCTAATCTCCATTAATCCCTATGCTTTTAGAGCGGAACTTCTTCACGTCGCCAAAATTACAGTTCAAATCATATGAGTTCGAAATGAATTTATCATCAGAATACGCTGAAATTACCATTCTATCGTAATGAGATATATTCACGGCAAGAAAGTATTATAGCTCAAAGAATTTGAACTAAAATTTTTTTTTCCGTTATCGGGTAGGGAATAAAGAATTAGCCTCTTTTGCTGGACAAGAAATTTTTCTAAGAGTTTTAACAACCATTCGAAAACTTAAATCTCGAAGAACTGCTGAACGTGCTCATTTTTTCTTAAAAAAGCGCTTTTATAGCGCTGTAGCATTCGAAATGAGATTATGATTCACACGCGTCGTGCGCTCTTACTATTATTATAATTATGCTTCGCTAAACAAAACTCACTGCTCAAACCGCTACTAGTTACTCGATAGCTCAAATCTTGAAGACTTGAAAAAAAGGTTTTCTAGAAAAACCTTTCTGACAGCGCTGTAAAAAAAAAGAAAAATTTTGTGTTTCACACACGCGTACTTTTCGCAAAACAGAGCTTTTCTCTCAAATCATATGTAAATAAATGATAGCGTAAATGGCGACAAATCTAACACATGCTTATTTTTTGAGAAGACCGTTTCACTGTAGTGTGGGAGGGTAAATAAGATTGAGTCCCACATATCTTGAGCACTGCTTATCGGTAAGGTGTGTGGTGGCTGTGGATCAATAACGCGCGGTCGATAGACTATGCAGCGCTATTCACATGTGGAATGCGATTGTTATTGTTGAATTTGAGATTTTTCTCCGTTTCGGAAAAAAACTCCAGATGAAACGTAAGACTCTGGCACTTGAAGACTTCCTCTACCCGTTCATATGCTTTTCGTGCCCGCAGAGAAATACAGACGTGATAGTCATAAAAGCGTGCGGCACGACTGATACATAACTTTATATTTGATGCTACAGCGCTACAAAAAGACCTTTTGGAAAAAAGAGTTCGTATGGCAGTTCACCATAATTTATGCCTTTGTTTGGTTACTGAGACCCCTAGAAAAGTTCTTGTCCAGCAAAAGAGGTCAATTCTTCATTACGTGCCCAATGCCGAAAAAGAACCCAAAATCAAATAGATTTGCTAACAAGGAGAGGAAATTTCTTAGTTGATGTTAATAGCATTTATTACTTATTGAATACTCAATTCACCTTAAATGTTGTACAGGTGATTATATGAAAATTGTAGCCCATTAAATGCATAGAGTAAGGTGATTCCGTCTCAAACCATCATCAAAAAAGCCTTTCGCTAAGCAATGCTTTTCCTCACTTATATTATCTCATTTGATGACACATATTCCAATTCATCGTGACCCCGATGTTTCTTTCATTCCCTACGTTGTTTTGCAAGCGTTACCTACAAAACTAGCTGAGTTCAGGTGTGAATTTGGTTGTAATGTGAAGAATTCGACTTCATCATCAATAATACTGAATGCTGGTCAACCTTGATTAGATTCAAGAGCACTCATTAAGTAAAGTTGGGAAACGGTGTGAATTGGAGGCTAATTCTTAGCGTTTAGATTTGAATTCTTCCACGACGACGAGGAATACAACGAATAGTTGATCGGTAGCCCAACGATTATGACATAAGCCGCCATTTAGTTTTCAAAAACCCTCTGCTTTTATCTTCCTATATTTTATACGACCCTCTCCATATTTACTATGCGAGTGTCAGCACTTCATACATTTTGATTCATTTACTCGTATTCTCTGTCCAGGAAGATTTTCTGACCTTCTGCTTTTGAGCCCGACTTTTGCTTGAGTAATGTTGTCTTCTCTAAAAATGCCGTTCAGTAGTGGATGAATCTAATCTCTTTGAGACGTGAAACACTTGAGTAAGAGATAAAATAGTCGCTCCTTCTTGGTTCGCAAGAAGGGGGGTTATCCTGACAAGTCAGTTACCAGCCTGCGACTATGTGGAGATAATAGGCTATGCCAGCCCGTAGGGAATTAAACCAGTAGTGTCTCTACCGTGATCGACGCTTCTGTCACTGCATTACTCACTTTCCATGTCCTAATTATTGGCAGCTATTGGCTCATTATTCGGCTTATTTGGCGAGCCGTCGATAATTATGAAGTAGTCTTTTTTCAGATTAGAAATGAGACATGGAAGAGCAAAATTCAGGTATAAAATTGTAATAGCGAGCAAAAAAAAAGTGATTTCTAAAACTATGCTTTACAGGAAGTTGGCCAGGCGGAATTCATGTGCATGAGACCTCGTTTGGAATCATCACGAGGCTATAATGACTATCGTTACATCACGATACAATACAGATTTATTCTTCTACTTGGAAAGTTCTCCATTCGGAAATCCTACACTCTTAGAGAAAAATACTCTTCAAGGTCGTTCCAAGCCTAATTTAGAACTGCTCTCCACATTGGTGGCGATGAGTGAGCGACCTCAACTCACCGCACAC
This sequence comes from Parelaphostrongylus tenuis, assembly GCA_019055375.1. Lineage (NCBI taxonomy): Eukaryota > Metazoa > Nematoda > Chromadorea > Rhabditida > Metastrongylidae > Parelaphostrongylus > Parelaphostrongylus tenuis. The sequence goes on along the minus strand of JAHQIW010005982.1, from coordinate 133,041 downwards.
GTCGTTTGTGACCGATCCGCTTTCCGCTTTATACGGGGAAAGTGACAAGTGCCCGCAGAAACGTCGGGGGTTAAAGCAAGCGTGTGGGAGCGGATATTTGCGCGATGACACCGTCGAAGCGGCTTGTAATTTACGCCGCTTGTTAGTTTGTCCTCCAATTAATTAGCTTTTTGACAGCTTATGATTACCGGGAACACAATTCTCAATTCAATCCTATGCCGCGATTAGCTACTCGATGGAGCCTAAATCAAGATATTTCCTTGATTTGATTCAGTTTCGTATTGTCAATGTTGCCGAAACAGATTTATTTGTAAAACGATCTATATGAAGGCGTATTTATTTTACGAACTTCTTAGTTAGTGTATTAATGCCGATGCTCTAGAAGAGGATAAATCCTAACAACGCATGACGTCGAGTTGTGTCAAATCTTAAAAATGGCAGTATTCATTTTCAAAAACGAATAGTGGAAAGAGAATGCCCTGAACTACATGACTTTATCAAATCTACTCCACATTCAGAGGATCTTCAGGTCGATAATATTTACGAATGAGAAGAAGTATGTAACAGTCTCTTTATGTGTTGTCTGTCACGGAAAAACTGAATAATCGTGACAAAATATCTCGAGAAAAATATTTAAGAATAGATCGTGTGCTGCTCTAAGAGCAGGAAAACAATAAAATGAAAAAGAATGACCACAATCAAAAGTAATGTTATTTGACCGCCAGTTGCGGTGTTATGATGTCATAATAGACCCACTGGTGTAGAGTGCTGTGCAAAAACGTTTGCGTCAGCCAGGATTTGAACCCGGAACTCTTCTTTCTTTCATTGATATTGTAACTTCATAACACCGCAACTGGCGGTCAAATAAAATTACTTCTGATTGATTATTGATATCCAATATCTGTCAATAAAAAAGTGGGTTCAATGTCGTTGACGACTACTCCGCCAAACCGTAGACGGTTGGCTTTTGACAGAAAACGCGTTGTAGCGTAGAAAGAGTGCCGTGCAAATCGAGCGTCGGTGGTGCAACTGTTAGCATACGCTCCCGGAAAGAGTGAGATCTGGGTTCAAATCCCGGCTGACACGAACGTCTTTGCACAGCATTACACCATTGGGTATAATGACTACAATACTCGCCACTTGTCAAAGTCTTGATGATGTGAGGTCATAGCATTCCCATCAAAATGAAGCCAAATATTCTAATAATTTACCACTTTCATTTAATCCGTTGGGAATCCATTCTATACCCAGGTGTTGTTTGAGTTTGTCTCTTTCGGATTCGTATTCACGCATTCACGAACATCGTAAAAGAGCGAACTGCAAGACCTACCTTCATTTGTGCAATATCAAGCTTGTTTGGAGCAAGTAGAATGCGGGCAAAACGGGTCAGTCTATCGGTCACTTATCCGTCGACCTTTTCGAGGAACCACACGTTCTCAGTGTAAATCAACATATCGCAGAAAAGCACAAAATCATCAGATTTAAGAAGATTATTTGAAACTATGTGTAGAAGCCGAGGTCCACCTGATCAGCTCATCTAATCGTACCAATATCAGTAAAGGGAAGACGGATTTAGTACACATTTTTAGGCGATGGTGAGAATTAAGAAATCGAATAGAGCAGAGATAATTAGTAGTGGTGAATGGTGTCTCTGTCTGTTTAAAAAACCTGTTGGAGGCAGTGCGGTCCCGCCTTGCGAACACGAAGAAGAAGCAAGAACAGAGGTGAGAGGGTCGATTTTTGATAGAAGCCTATGGATTACAAAAATGCACCAACCACTATTGCTTCATGTTATTTTGATCAAATTGGGTTCTCTTATCAAAACAGTCAACAAGACCTTCTGCTATAATTTCTTTAAAAAACATAGATAATGCTGTAGGTCTTGACCGTGAAAACTCTTCACAGGACTCATACTACGAAATATCTAGGCCCTAAGATTTTTTCCCACTTACACCACACTTGTAGAGTGGAAGCAAAACGAAAATAACATAAGGTTTTAGAATTCATTTGTAGAAGGGGTAAAAATGAAAAGTATGTCAATTGTATTGACGGTCTGAAGCAGCACTGGAAACGATCAACTACGTTAACAACGTTTTGTATAATCAGAAATCTGCCACCTCATCATTACTGATTTCTTATATGTGGGATAAATTTATATATTAGACCTTCTCATGAGTTTTAGGACTAGAGCATCAAACACGAAATGCATTAACCAGAGGTAATCAAAATTGCTTAGCAACACTATTGAAAGTATGCGTCATTAGCCTTAACACACTTCTATCATCTCTCAGGCAATAAATCACTTTGCGTAGAATTTTCTCAGTTTTCTTTTGATAGTAAATTTGTCCATACTCGCCGGATGATGGCCGTTCAACGAAACCTTTATCGCAATTTGCTGCTTTGTGAGTACAAATTGGGACGCGAAGCACAGACCTCCTTTACGAGCATCAACCTTGCAAAGGCTCAGGGATTTGTATCCAGGCGAACACCGTTTCGGTTCTTCGCTGAGTTTTGCACCGACAAAACCAACTTGAAGAATCAGCTGAGCTTTGAACGAGCACACGAAGTTGATCGAGAGGTCGTCACTAGAGCAATTGAAGAGCATCCGGCATTGGCTATGGGAGGCGTTGACCGGCGATTATGATTGTAGCCATGCGAAAATCAACAGAAAATTCAAGGCACCTGGTTAAAAGTCGGAGAAAGGCAGATGAATTCTACTTGATTTCACTCAAGTACAGATGCGTAAAATCAAGAACATTGCTTAAAAACTGCTCCGAATTGGACTGGGAGTTGCTGGATTATCCGTCTACCTAACTTGTCGCCGACTGACTATCACCTATTCCGGTCGCCAGAGCACTCCCTCAATAAGAAAAATTTCCGAGGCACCAGAGATTTTCGTCGAGGATTGACAACTTTCTTTAAATCCAAGGCCGATCAGTTTTTTTAAACGAGGTATTGAAGTGCTGCTTAATAGATGACAAATATGTGCCCAGGCTGATGGAGCATGCTTCAGATAAAGTTGCCAAGCAATTTTAATTACTCTTGGTTGATCAATTTGAAGTTTACTGCTGCAATAACACAACTTTGGGAAAGACCTAAAGCATGTACGTTTATATCTTTTCATTATTATTTGAGCCAACTTGTCATGTGGTCTGCTAAGAGATCTTGTACAGCCCGATACACGTGTTTCGTTCTTACAGACTCGTCAGCCGGGCAGAACCCGTCGTCTGTCGATCTTTTCATAGTAAGTTCTTTCGGGAGCTTTACACTCCTTATAGAGAGTCATCGACGACGACGAACGCTTTACACTTTATGTAAAGTGAAACCTTCACCTAAACCAGAGTGTTGTGCACTCGATTGCTCATTGGCTGGTACATTTATCATAATTATACCTTTATTTCGAATGCTTTGTTTAGACCACGCTCGAATTTCAACATATCTTTTCATTATTATTTGAGCCAATTTGTCATGTGGTCTGGTAGGGCTCTTGCACAGCCCGATACACGTGTTTCGTCCTTACAGACTCGTGTCCCCTTGAAATTTGAGCGTGGTCTAAACACTGTTGACTGATCCCTGAGGGATGCGCCAAGCATTCTTCTTTAACCTTTATCTTCGTTTGAGGTGATTGAATGCATATTTGGCCTAGGCAATGACTCGCGGCGGCCTACCGCTGTATCGAGTCAGTGCTGCTTATCCTCCCAGAGGAGTCTTAGATCAGTCTGGCACCATTTTACCAGACCCCGGAGTGATGGATGGCTTGGTGAGCCATAAGCGAGAGATCGAACCCTTGACCTTGTGCGCGACGCAGAGCACTTCTAACCATTGCGCCACATGCGCTCTTTCTTTTTCATAGATCAAAAAAATGGATAATATGTCAGTAATAATCATGCATACTAATTCCGATGCTAGTTCATCGATAACGCTCAATAATCTGAATCATTAGTGTACTTTGAGAGTTGGAATCCATGTAGAGCTATGAATCTATGAGAATTATCCGATGTTGCAACATTTGCCACTGTACAAGTCACATATAATGCACATTCTATGCACTTTGTTAGGTGGTTCGTTTCAAGGCGATTCCAAATATCTCTCTCGAGCTCCATAAAGTCAACATAACTTCTTTGTCATAGCATGCAGGTGTTTGTAACCGTCCAGCAAGCAGTAGACCATCAATTCACTGCCTTCACCGCTCCTGTATTTCGGACTCATGCGAGCCCTTCCCAAAAATTGGCCCCCGGGGAGGGGCGTGCGCCTCACTGCGGGGGAACTTAGCGGTGGTCACCACATTTGACAGCACATCCCTGATATTGCTTGCTGAGAACTGAGCGCACTCGTCACTTTGAACTCAACCCACGTTGTGGTAGGGACTCGTATGATTGCTAAGAGAGAAGAACAGCGTATTACGGCCGGCTTTCAACCACGATCTTTCATCGAGGAGTCGCAGAGAAAAATGCGCTTTAGTGCAACTTTCAAATCAAATGTGTTACTCGGAGGGATATAATAACAAGTTGGACCATTAACAGTGCATCAACAACAGCAGTAAATCTATAAACAAAAAGGATTTTGAAATTAAGTGTGAAGTCGATGAAACAAACTTTTCAGTGGAAAGTATTCATGGATCAGTGAAAATAGTGTGATTTTCTGCGATAGTTCCCCGTACTTATTTTCATTCCTTCACCCGTAATCCTGTCAGCCACCAACTTTCAAATGTCTAGAGGACACATAATTTGACAAAATATTAGGTTGGGCAAAAAGTTCTGGGAAATTTTTGAAGGCTCATTTTTTAACATTTTTGCGTTGTTTTTTGTTGATAGTTCGTATATATTTATCTAGTTCATTAATTTCAGCTCTAAAATTTCAGCTATTGAATAATATGATGTGCGCGTGTTGATCCGCCATTAATGGAGAAAAGTTTTAACGATTCTCAAAGCCATTGATGAAATTTATGAGAGTGAGGGTGTCGATGCAACGACAAAATTAACTGTAGACAGATGACTTAAGCGATTCAAAGGAGGTAAATTTGATTTCAAAGACAGGCGTCATTCTGGCCGACCATCATTTCTGGATGAAAGTGACTTGCAGGCCGCTTTGAATGCTAAGCCTTCAGCGAGCACTACGTCTACAGACCCAACGCTGCCCATCCTATTAAGGCCTCTTACGATCAATGCACCACCTTTTGAATGGCCGTCGATTTAAATTATTTGGTGAAGATGAAGCATTCCAAGAGTTTTTCGATCTAAAGGAGCCAGAGTGGCTCTTCGAGCAAATCCAGAATCTTGTAGAGCGATGACAAAATGACGCGGACAGTGGTTTTCTACACTTAGAAGAATAGTTATTGTTGTTTCTGCTGTTAATATGGGCATGAAAATATAACTCTAGAAAATTTCTCCAACTCTTTGCTCAGTCCTAGGTAGAGATAAAGGTGGCATGAAGAACTAGGGAGAAAGTTGTCTTAAATGATTAAGCTATCACAGGGTGATTACAGACCTTCCATTTGAATAGTTTTTCGTAGCTATCCTTTTTACTACCATATTGACCCGAGGCCCACAGTGCGATACCCTGTGATATGGGTTCTCGTGATCCCATTAAATCGTATTCAAATATTGAAACCTAGGAATCGTTGCGACTGGGTAGACGAAATGATGTGAAGACCGAAAACGGTCCTTCCATGGTCTAAGAATGCTAGAAACCCTATACTTGCAGGGGCTTCTCAGACAGAGCAGGTTAGAAGTTTTATTGAGTTTAATTTCCATCACAGTAAAATTGCAAATCGAATGTTAATCCATCCATTGTTCGCCTCTAGAGGTGATCCTCCAATTACTGAGCATAGTAATATCTTACGAATGGATACTGATTGACACGCAAAGCTAAAGCTCTGGTGGTATTAAACCAGAGTTTCACGCCGGTGTGAGTGAATCGCGGGTATCAACTCCCGCCTGAGGTTCAGAATATTGCTTATCACCCAACATTTATAGATATATAGTTGTAACATTATTAAACTCTTATGAAAAGCAGGTAAAATCGAAGATTTTTCGATGCGTCATTGTTTGATCTAATATGTTTGTACTCTTTCTTTAGATACGATAGCTAATGTTTCGGTGAAATCACCTTCTTCAGAGCCTAAACGTGCCATACAACCATATCTAATTATCAAACCTTTCGTTTCGAGTGTTTTCCTAAGACCACGCTCAAATTTCAATATGCCAGATAACCATCTTTTGAGCCACGCATGTGGTCTGTTATATAAGAGCTGACTTATAGAGTCGGATACACGTGTTACAACCTTGAAAGTCTCATTAGTCAGGCGGTACCCCTTTCGTCTTTAACCAGTCGTCTCGAGGCGCTTAGTTCTCTATACTAAGAGTAGGCGACGACGAACATTTTACACTGTAATCTAATGAAATTATCACCGAACAAACAGTGCTGTATATATTTGTGTAACAGACCACATGCCTGGCTCAAAAAATGATTACCTGGCATATTGAAGTTTGACGGTGCTATTAAAAAAACACTCGAAACGAAAATTATGACATATTAACAGTACCGACCAAGAGCATGCGAGTGTACATTAATTCAAATGTTATAAGATAAAAAAGATATTACGACATAAGTCTTCTAGTCTTCAATGATCTCTGCAATATACAGTATCCAGAAGTCATCTCAACTGTTATAGATCAAAAAATGAATAGTTGGTCAACAATGATTATGCATACAAATCCGATATTAGTTTACCTGTAACAGTCAGTAAATTGAGTTATTAGTATACTTCGAGAGCTGGAATTTATGTAAAAATTATAATATTTATCCTTTCTATGAGCATTATCCGTTGTTGCAACCTTTGCCACTGTACATGTCACTTATTGTGGCATTCTATGTACTTTGTTAGGTGGTTCGCCTCAAAGCGATTCCATTTATCTCCGTCGAGCTCCAAGAGCTCTAAATAACTCCAGTGTGATAGCGTGCAGGTGTTTATAGCCGTCCAGCAGTAAACCATAGACCTGGACGTGCTCTATTTGCCATGGGTATCTTAATCTTCGTTAACCTCTTTCATGTATACATTATGCTGTCTTTTGTGATTCTTTATACCTTGCATACGAAAAGATTCTGTGCAATAAGTTACGCACGTACTTAAAAAGATTAACTAGTCGATCATCTCAATCTCTTATTTGTTCGCTGTCACCCAACATTCACTTTTTCGGAAGTGTACCTCTGAAGGGTCGACTGGAAAAATGCGAGCCAGCTTGACCTTTCTGGGCTTGATGGAAAAAAGACCTACGAACCTTCAGCCCATAATGATTATGGCTAGAAATTACATCAAGAGACAATGGCGAAACGATAATTGGTGAACGGCTGTGAAGGGTGTTGTGAACCAGAAGCTTACCCTACTTTCCCCACGACAGGAGGTGTTCAATAACATGTGAGCTTTGGGTACAAGAAACTGTACGACTTCTACGCACACTACATACCCGATTTTTAACAGCTGATTATAATACACTATATCTATAACGATCAAAAGAATGATGTCTCAAGAAAGACGCTCTCATTCCCACAAAATAGGCGACAAGTACGCATAAAGCAGGGGCACAAATTCGTTTTTCAAGGATGCTGTTTTTATAGCGGCAAATAAGGAATCCTCGGATGCATAAGAGTTCAATGTTAAAAACAACTGTTGAGAAATTTTTTTTAGTGGTATTCCACATTCCATGACACTAAAATGTCTCTCACATACAGCTTTGCTATATAATTATCAACAAAACCCGTCCACCCAAAGGGCTTGTTTACCACAAAGGTGAGGAGTAAATTTCTCTTCGTTGGTATATCGCACTAAGAAAGTCTTTCGGAAAGCCAAGCTCAGCACTAAATTCAAAATTTCTCAAGCTACAAAATGACTACTGATAGTCAGTGAAACGAAAGAAAGTACAAATTTTCAATTGCATGAAGTATGAATTAACGCAACGAGTTTGAACTGCACTGAGATTTTAGCAGCCTCTCCGTACTCGTCCTACCCGACGCTGCCGTACCAGGTGTTCTTCCGGGGTCAGGAGAATGAGGCCCATATTGTTACTGTTTTTGGCATTTTGCTACCTGACGTATAGCTTGACAGGCTCTGAAACGTGGGGGCTGGGTTTTCACGAGTAGCTTGCCTGTCTCTCTCGGAGGAGCGGGAGGGGCTTATTTGTTAGAGGCGACTCCTAACCGCCTCCCATGTACTTCCCAGCAGCTTGATTGCAGGCTTTTGGCCGACTTGACTCGTAGAAATAGAGTTTTTGTCAAGTCGGCGCTGCAGAGGCAGGGGTGCTCTCCCCTGAATCCACCTGCGTCTCTGAGAAGCACACGGTCGCTTTTGGTTCGCGTTTATTACTCTATCCACCACCTTGGGACGCGCCACCTTCCCTCGCGACTAGCTGGGCGAGATCCCTCAAAGAGGGAGGTGCGTGGCGCTCTCCTGTGCGTTTTAGAATTTGTTGAGTTTAGAAGGTGTACACTAATGGTCGACTATGCATCTCTGTGAAGCTCAGTTGCGTTTTCTACATATTGCGGTCAGAAACTGAGCTATGCTCCTTCTACGTGGATTTATTCCAGAATTTCGGTAACACAACTGCCGAGACGGAATTTCGATGGAATTCCGGGTTACTTTCACCGCAGTGGAGGCAAAATCGTTGCGAAAACGTCGTCAACAAGAATGTTTAGTCTTAAGTTTGCCATAATAGTATTGAAGAAACTGCATTTGAGAACATGTTCGTTTGATTGTATGAAATTCAGATTTCAGCAGACATCACTCTGAACGAAACACTCATTGAGGACGCTCAGCTCAATTCAATTGACTACACTACCGTTACTGAGAAGAACTACACCACCCTCATTCAAGAATTCCATATTGCTTTCAAAAGCCCGATTGCAGACTTGGTAATGAACGAAGACGGTGGATACGAGCGTTGAAATACGATTCATGCCGTAAAAATTTACGGTTTATCAATTATTTACCCAAAAAATGTACAATAGATACTCTTTTGCCAAAGGCTGCATATCGATCACATAGGTAGACTGTCGCTCTTTACAGCTTTCAGAGAAGTTTCATTAGGATTTTTTGCAGTGCAGGTTAAGTCGTAAGGTAAGTTGCTTTCAATCTCATTCTTAAAGTTTCAGTCTTCGGCACTGGAGCGTAACAACGCCATTGTTGAAGTGTATCATCAGAGTGCAATCTAAATGTGTACCGTGACCAGTACATGTTTTCTGCGTGACCCTGGAAAAGCCGCGTCAAACTGGCTTTTCGAGCTTATCGTTACATTGTTCTCTTTCCAAAATGGTCAAAAAATTTTGAGGTGACATGTAAGGCAGATTCCAAATGGCTAATTTCAGACTACTAAATTGGCTCATGTATCATAATCTGTAGATATGAGGTGAAATCTCAGAGACAAACATGTACGGACGGCAGTACACAATTACTTGAAGCACATGAAGGTTTACAAACCCATTCCAACTGTAGATTTATGCTCGCCAGTCAATGCGGTTTCAAAGTAAAGCAGCTATTATTGATAAAATTTTCCAGACAGATTTTGAGTCTGGATGAAAATCTTCTCAAAGACAGCGTTAATGAAGTGAGCAACAGAAAGTGCTTAAATAAAGCATGAAGTACGATAAAAATATGCGTCACTAATGTGAGCATGTCACAGCTTATGTCTTAACTCTTATGTTGCCCGACTAGCTTCCCTACACACGGAGTGACTACATCCTTTCTCTCGGTGCCCCAGTCAAGCCCGTGTCAGAGCGATCGCCAGCATCTGGTAAGATTTTTGGTGAACTCCATAACGGCTTGCACTCTCAGGTGAGATTAACAAAACCCTCATACTCCATAACTAACACGCGTTAGCACGGAGATTTTTATATGTCCGTGCTATTGGTTCAACAACTCAGGGCATTTGTGCATCTCAACCTGTGTTGAGCAAATGATAAAAGGGTCATTTGTACATCTACAATTTATTAGGTTATCGACCGAGTATACGAGGGTTCAGTTTTAGACACGAGAGACACGAACGCAATTACAAGGATTGTTGACCATCCCTGCCCCATTGCCATCCTTCTTATTTGTGGCGTACTATTTCACGAACTTTTGAAGTCTTATTGGCGAAGTTGATACCCAATATCTGTCAACATAAATGGGTTCTACTGACCTCCCTCTTTGAGAGATCTCGCCCAGTTAGTCGCGAGGGAAGGTGGCGCGTCCCCAGGTGGTGGATAGAGGAATAAACGCGAACCAAAAGCGACCGTGTGCTTCTCAGAGACGCAGGTGGATTCAGGGGAGAGCACCCCTGCCTCTGCAGCGCCGACTTGACAAAAACTCTATTTCTACGAGTCCAGTTGGCCAAAATCCTGCAATCAAGCGGCTGGGAAGCACATGGGAGGCGGTTAGGAGTCGCCTCCAACAAATAAGCTCCTTCCGCTCCTCCGAGAAAGACTGACAAGATACTCGTGAGCACCCAGCATCCACGTTTGAAGCCTGGCAAGCTATACATTGGATATCAAAATGCCAAAAACAATAACAAGTATGGGCCTCATTCCCCTGACTTCGAAAGAGCCCCCGGTACGGCAGCGCCAGGTAGGACGAGTACGGAGAGGCTGCTAAAATCTCAGGGCCGAACTAGGCTGCTATGATCGAAACGGACTAAAATGACGATCTGTACCTACAACGCAAGAACTCTTGCTCACGAATCCGCTGTAGAAGATCTATTGGTTCATGCAAGAAGGATAAGGTATGACGTCATTGGCCTGGCTGAGACGAGATGGCGCCATCCTTTTCACGCTGTTTATGACACCGCAGAAGAACTGTCCATTGGTACATGCGATCGCAGAGGTGTCGGCGGCGTTGGCATCCTCGTCAAATCGAATTTGACCGTGAGCATTTATTCGTTTGAACAACTAACAACCCGTATCGGACGATACGGTTGAAACGATGTGGTTCCATGCCGGCTTTGGCCATCTTCGTTGCTTACGCACCATCATCAAGCTATGACGAAGACGAAGCGTTCTATATGGACCTCGAAAAATTCACAGAGAAGATCACACATTCTTCAAGGTCTTTGTCGGAGATTCTAACGCAAAGTTTGGACCTAGAAGAACGTCTGGAAAACGTCACATAGGGACCCAAGGACTAAATGGAATGAACAGGGTGGAGGCTATCTGAGTTTATCATGACGACCCAAACCATCCATGGTAACTCGCAATTCCAGGAGCCTCTTTCTCAGCGATGGACGTGGGAGTCTCCCAATGGAGAGTATCACAAACGAAATAGATCACATCTTCGTAAATAGAAGGTTTTGCCTGACCGATGTCGCTGTTGTGCCTAAGTTCTACACGGATTCAGATGATGCCCCTTCGCGCATCGTTCCGTTTTTTGAGGAGAGGAGAGAAAGCAGCTAAATTCAAACAACGAAGTCCCAGAACTACCATAAACTGGGATGTATTCAAATCACTATTCGGCTCTTGGGAAGATACCGTTGTCGACAACATCTACGAGGAATACGATCAACTCGTTGAATATTTCCACTTTAGCGCTATGAAAGCCAAGAGTCCTGAGGTCACGAAGAGACGCTTGTTTCCGCAGACACTTGAGCTGGTACGTCAACGCGGAATCGCACGAGCTGCAGGCAACCGAAATCTTACGTCCGAACTTGCGAAACGCTGCAGCGAAGCGATAGAAGAAGACCTCAAAGAGAGAAGAGCAGCTGTTATGGCAGAAGCTGCAAAAGCTGGGAAGAGCATTCGCAAAGCCCAGTGAGGCTTTGCCAACTATAAGACCAAGATGACTGCACTCCGATACCCTAACGGGACACTTACAGCTTCGAAAAGGGCTATGGAGAAAATCATCCACCAATACTACTTGGATCTCTTCACCAGCCATGCCCTCTTACCGTCATATAAATTTAAAGAGGACGTTCCACCGTGCTGTATCGTCGGTGAAAAACAGAACAATACCCGGTCCAGAGAGGATCAGACCAGAACACCTGAAAAAAATTCCACCAGTTCTCATCAACACCCTGGCTCGGCTCCTCATTCGCTACGTGTCAGAATGCAATGTCCCTATTCAATTTAAAGCCAGCAAGACCGTATTGTTGTTCAAAAAGGGAGACCTATACGACATAGGCAGTAATCGCCCAATCTGCTTGCTATCCGTTGTCTATAAACTCTTTACTCGAGTCAACCTAAACAGGAATGACAGAGCACTGGACGAAGGACAGCCATGCGAACAAGCAGGGTTCCGAAAAGGATTTTGCACCATTGACCCCATCCACAAGATTACAAGACTCACTGAAGTTTCACGAGAGTACAAGCAACCACTCTGTCTCACTTTCATCAATCTGAAGAAGCCTTCGCTTCAGTGGAAGCAGAAGCGGTTATAGAGGCTCTGGATAACCAGGGCGTCCCTATTCGGTACATAATGATCCTTCGTGAGCTTTATAAAGATTTCACGACAAAACGTTCTCCATTCTACAGCAACATCACCATTGACGTAAGAAGAAGGTTCGACAAGGCGATACAGTTCGCCAAAACTGTTCATTGCCACCCTACGAAACGTCTTGCGAACAATAGAATGGGACGATATGGGAGTGAAATTGACGGTCGGCAACTAAACCATCTTCGCTTTGCTGAAGATATCATTCTCATAACACCAAACATCAGTCAAGCGGTACGAATGTTGACCGATTTTGATAACGCCTTTGGAAAGATTGGTCTTCAACTAATCTAAAGAAAATGATCTTCATGAGGAACGGATGGGTTTTGAAGGCCTCATTCACGCTCAGTGGAACGACAATTTCCGAATGCTCCAGTTACATCTATCTAGGTCGTGAAATCGACATGATAAACGACCTAGCTCCAGAGTTGAGCAGGAGGAAACGAGCTGCTTGGGGAACGTTTAAGAGAGTCGAAGATGTAGTGAAGAGGACAAAGAACATCCGACTCCGTGCCCAACTTTTCGACTCGACAGTATCCCTGCCGTAACGTATGCAGCAGAAACCTGGTCGGTACGTAAGCATTATGAAAGATCACTTGGAGCTATCGAACGCGCAGTGGAAAGGACGATGCTAGGAGTATCCCGTAGCTCGCAAATGAGAGAAAGGATCCGAAGTTCCGATCTACGTCAACGATCGAAAATCAGAGACGCCGTTTTAAAGGCCAGGATATCGAAAATAAGGTGGGCCGGACACGTGTTGCGCTTCAACGACAAGCGATGACGAGAGCCGTTACTGACTGGATTCCTCGGGAGGTCAAACGCTCTAAAGGAAGACCACTGACCCGTTGGTCCGATTTCTTCGCGAAAGCGATAGAAGAAAGATATGATGCTCAGCGAATCCCTAGAGCGAGAAGGACCTACTGGGCTACTGTTGTACGCGATAGGGAAAAATGGAAGAGTTGCTGGTACCCGCTCGAGTCACTGGACGATCAACGGGAGACAGGTGATACAGGTGAAGTGGGTTCAATGCCGATAGCGGCCGCCCCACCAAACCGTCGACAGTTGGATGTTGACAGATAACGCGTTATAGCGTGAAAAGAGTGCTGCGCAATACGAGCGTCGGCGGTGCGAAGGATAGCATACTCTCCCGTAAAGAGTGAGATCTCGATTTGAAGCAAATGTTTTTGCACAGCACTTCACATTATTGGGTCTTAAGAATATTCTAGCTTTATTATTTTCTCTTCTGACCCGGGAGAAGCAATAGTACTGCCTTAGGTTAGATCCCTTCATTGCTGGACACTGAGTGATACATTTTGTAGCAGTGTGCTAAACGTGTCAACATTGAAACCATGATCGTATCTTGTAAGTAGTACTTTGGTCGGAAATTCTACGGAAATGTGATGAACAGAAAGGGCAGTCACTCTCCATGCAATCAAAAAAAACAGCCGATTCCCTATTCTGAAATTCAATTTATACTTAGGAACATTACCGTGCGAGCTTGACAATCATTAGGCACTGCATTCCTTGAGAACAATGTGTTCACAGACATGATAGTGCACGCTTTCAACTTTAAGCCAGTGTTTTTCAGTTCACATTGGAATTAATTGATTGCAAGAAAAGCCTCTAAAACATACACATCTTTCCCTACGGGATATGGTTTTCCTCTTCTGAACGATATCAAATTCTAGTTCATTGAAACCAACAAAGCTTTTTTTTCACTCTTTCAAAACTGAAGATCGTTCTCCAACATAAAAGCGTTTGAGGAAACTAATTTTCGTGCAGTCTACAACGTCAAAGGAGTTTTTTTTACAAGTAAATCCAAAATTGAATGAGCATTTCGTAATACCACATAAGCATTATTCTGATAGGATAAAATTTTTCTGTAGTAATACGATGTTCGCGATTTCTGACTATCGAAAGAGAAAGAGAGTCTGCTGTCAGTAAACGAACGAGCATTTACGAGCTTACGGTACAGCAAAGATGTTTAGAGAAAAGAGTAACTGCATACAATGAGGTACAATTCGATTGGAATAGAAGAAGCTTGTTGTTAACAATCGATTCGTTAACATTTACTCTCTCAAGGCGCCGGAAGCAAATGAAGCGATTGAGAATACGGTGTTTGCACATATCCGATATCGGATATCCAAGAACCTATGACAGCTACATTAATGCGATAAAACACCAATCGAATTTACCTCATTGTGAACGGTCGTGCAGTTACTTTTTTCTCTAAACATTTTTGCTGTACCGCTGACTATGATTTCCAGAAAGCAAAGGGCGCAGTCAGTCATCAGAATATTTGTAGGGCTTGATAAATTGGGAAATTTTCGATTATGCTCTAAATCCAGGAGGCACGTTACTTCGAATATGATTGTTACTCAGAACACGCGACCAAGAAAATAACTTAATGCGCAATTTTTCACAGGCGCACAACATTATTAGGTTAGAGTAGAAGTTTCTTCATATTTGCTGAACATTTAAAGTCTATACCTAAATTCAACTGAAACAACAATAAATATTCCTTGAAATAAAGACCATCATTATCCACGATTTTCTGCCAACAATCTACAAGCTTCCTGATCTCCTCAAAATACCATTCTTGGGCTTTGAATCAGAAAACTCCTGACATGCTTTTCTAACTTGATCTTCTTCAGTTCTTTGATTTCAAACGGAAAGCAGGTTCTACAACAAAATCAGTGAGCTTTGGTAGTAAAACGCTACATACAATGTTATACATATTAACGACATACGTTAATTAGATAGGAAACACTGGTCACAAAATCAAATGTTGGAGAAATTTTCGCGCAATAAAACTTTGGCAATGAAAATCATCTCAAAATGGGTCGGTAGATTTTTTTAGGTATTCACATTGCACTGAACTGAAACAAGCAATTGAGCAATTAATAGAGGAATTCGTACCGACATGGATTCGAAGGTCACCCGTCGAAGAAACGATCGTTACCGGCGCGATGGTGATTGTGAGGAATAGAACTCACCTAGAGGTCAGTGGAGTGCGTTAGCCCTACACCATAGTCCCCTTAGGTATTGCAACAGTTGCACATTAGAGTACTTCCGTCTCAAGAATCTTTATAGCAGTATGCAGGTGTCGAGTATCAGGAATGTTTGCTTGGTTCAAGGGTACAGATCTAATCGTATTCCTACTTCAAACCAACCCGTTAAATGTCTTCGAAAACCATTAGAGAAGAACAGTCGTGAACATAAATTCTAAAGAAAATGGCACTGAGCACTCTCGAGAATTAGTTGTAATGTCAATGACGCCCTAACAAGTAAGAGTGGAGAGAAATCATGACTATGACGGAGCTCAATTCAAAAGCGTGGTAGTTCAATTACATAGAACAACAACTGCAAATTGGCTTGATAGTCACCAGTGTCTCGATCACTCTCTACTACGCAAAACAAGGAACTCAAGTAAATCATCGACTGCTTATTGTGTCCGTCATCTACGACATGAATCTCGAAGCGGTAGGAAGTTACTTTTGGTAGTAAAAAAGATCAACTGTAAAGGGCAGTGGTTGAAAGAACTAGCTAAAGATATCAGCAAGTATTTCCCTTGTATTTCTAGGTCCATATGTCCCAAATTTCACTATAGCTCTACGAGTCAGTACACAATTCAAGGATGCCACACCAAGTCATATGGATTATAAATAGGACTATATAAAATGGAGCACGTAAACAAAGCTCAATATATAGTTCCATGTTGCTAAAACTGCGTCATGTCGTCAAGGAAATCAAAAGCCGTGACCAAAGAGCCAAAGCCTAGAATCATATGGAAGACCATGGCGTATTTCGCAACAGTCAAAAGTAAACAATCTGATAAGATCCATAAATCCTAGCCACTTTTCACTCGTAGGCCCGCAGAAGTGGGAGTTGATCCAGAATTCATTTTCATTTCAGGCCCTACTTTACGGTTCGTCCTCGTTACCTTACATCGAATTGAGACTTCCAAACGATTTTTCTATCCGTTCATAGAAAAATCGGCGGTGGCTTACGTAGACATTGTGGTTGTTACACTGATGTATATTTTTATTCATAGCTCAGATGTACTGTAACAAAATAAACAACCACTGTGTAATGATAACCTATATTAACACATAATGAACGACGATGATCGCTTCTCAACCCGTGCCGATAAGTCTTCATTAAAAAGAGAACACGAGTTGAGAACTGATAAAGAGTAGACTTTAGTCCATCGCACTGAGGAAGTAATTAATTTTTCAAAAATGCTGCTTTTAAATTTGAATCTGCTTGAGATTGAAGCCTTTAAAGAACCGAAAATGAAGTCTAAATACTTGATGCTAAGCTGAACAACAGCAAAACACCGTGTATTGTCTGACGAGATCCACTTACTGATCACTTCGTTACCGGAAATTGTTGAGTAGCAAAAGGCGAAATAATATCAAGATAAACTTGAACTTCACCATTGCACTAGAACTGAATTTTCACTCTGTCAGTAAATATCTGTAGATTTTAGAAGATTTTCATCCTATAGATAAAGTTCGCAAGACTGTTCTGAGTTGAGAGGCCAGAATATTTTTCCCAAGTATGGATTTGCATCAGCTATAACGTCCATTCTGTGTTAATGATCACACGAATTGAGGTCCAAACCTTAATCAAAATCTGGGAAAGACGCCCCACGCACTAGGAGAAGAGCAAGAAATGTGCTAAAAAGAGAGAAAAGAAAGAACAAGTGCAAATAAGGAACAGCTGATCACAAAAATACTGTTGAAATTGCCATTGAAGATCATTAGCGTGAATACCAGGAGAATATATGGGAGCATATTATGGCGATATTTGCAAAGCTTCAGGGAGCACGAGGTGATAACAAGTATATAAAGGGCAGATCAAAACAAAAAGGCTTAAGATAATAGGAAGCGTACAGGGGGCAGTGCAACAGCACATTTAAACTCTCAACTAATAATTCTAAAGAACTCTCAGAGAACAAAAGGCTAACAAATGAAGTAATTACCTGATAGCGGAACTTGGAAAGCACTCAGGCCCAAATTCCCCTCAGTCGTCCAACTCTGCTGACACAGCCATTACATCTAAATAACGTGATATTTTGTATATGCATATTATGAGACGGCAACTAGAAAAATAACGAAATTCTGTATAGTGATCAATGAAAGAAGCAGTAGGAAAAAATATACTCTAACCTTGACGAGGACTTGGTTGCGCAACAAAAGGAGTAGGTCCACCCACGGCGACTCCGCCAGTTCCCTGCTGCATCACACTGCCTACGGCTTCTGGTCGAATAACAACTGCACGGCTAAATAATACGTTGCAATCTATTTTACCCATTATGTCACTTATATAAGTACAATTAACCCTTTGGGAACCATGGTTTTAATGGCCGTGCATAGCGCGCAGAAGACTATTTTCTTTCCCGTGCTGCAGCGCACTGAAAAGCCTTCCCACAAACCAAGCTTTAGTTAATATCGCCTTTTTTCGGCTATCGAATGACTACTAAAGGTCTAGTGAAAATTAGTGACCCACAGAAAAACGATAAGGCTAGTGTACCACTTTTTGTAGATTTGGTTTACAAAGGGTGGTTTACAACTATGAATCGCAACAGTCATACACCATTCGACTATAACTACACTTGTGAAGAAAATGCTCACGAACCGTTCAATTCTCTTGCTTGAGCTTTCGCATTAAGGCATCCTTATGTCTCCGAACAGTGTCGATTTCTTCTCGTGGAGCTCGCAATTTTTCGAGAAGAGTCAGGTACGAGTCTTTCTCGGCAATGGCGGCTAGCAACGCCTCTTGCCTGGAAGGCAATTATGTGAATATCATGTACAAAATGGACTAACGATAAAGAACAATACTTTAACTGCATCAGCTGCTCGATATGTTGACGTCGTTCCGTTTCGAACGCCCGAATCAGCTGTTCATGTTCACCCGATCCACATTCGGCAAGTTGCTTCCTCAGCTCGGCATTCTCACGTCGTGCATCGTTTAAATTAAAAATCATAAAGGGTGAACGATGAAGCGTTCGGCGTTGGGCTGTCCCTACGAAGTGCGCAATAAGTTCGACATTATTAAAATCTCAAAGTCAACCTTTCGGGGCGGTAGATCCACGGCCTTTGGATCCTGACTAGCAACTCGGGACGCTTCACCTCCTCTTTATATCTATCCCCAGCGTGCCATTATTAGACGCAACAGCCGAGCACTTTCATACGCACCAAACTGGAGGTTAGAGATGTGGGGGAGGTGGAGCGAACAGCTAGAGCTGCATGTTAGAGATATGGAGGCCATAGGTTCCACGGTCCCAATAGGATTAATTGACCTCATATTTGGACTTATGCAGACCTCGACATTCATCATATTAGCATTTTTATCGTACTACTTAAGTCTGGTAGCAATTTTCTGAATGTAAAAAAATTCAGAGATACTTAATAAAATGCTTTACTTTGATCTATGTGAAAACTATAGGAATAGAACATTACTGTCTCCATCTTTTTCTTAAACATTTTTCATCTTGACGTAAAAGAAATCGTCTGTTCAACAGCTTTAATTTACCCTACGTTTGCGCCATGACTTCCACATTATTCTAGAGAAAGCAGATCACTATTTGACGAACCTGCTGATTCACTTGATGGAGAAGATGCTTCTGCTGTGCAAGGTGTACTTCGCGTTCAGCCGTTATGCCCACTGGTTCTTGTAGTGACCCCTCTAACTAATCGATCGTGTGTTTATGAGAAGTTACAAGCTCGTCTACAAGCTCTGATATTCTTACAAAAAATGCTATGGATACCTTTTCTTTGCCTGAGCACTCATTCCTTCAGAAAGAACACTACTGGAGAGTACAGCTGGAATTTCTCCCTACAAAAGAAATAATAGATTACGGGAATTTTTCAGAGAGGCGATAGCGTTACTACAAGGAAATAGTTTGAGCCAAAACATCAATAACAAAAAAGAAACAGAAATGAATTCGAACCTTAGCCAAGGTCCCGCTACTTGTCGCATCCATCTCGTAACGATCGACTGCGCTCTTCAGCTGTTTACATTGCGAACTCAGCTGGGCGTTTTCCTTCTCCAACTGACCAACAATTTCTCAACTTCACCTAGAGCTGATTCAACCTGCAGTGGGACTGAGTGAAAGATATCTTCTAGATTATGATAAAAAATGGATTAACAAAAGTGATTCAAGATTAACAGATAGGCAAGGGTGACGGCGGACTAAAAAGGCTGAATTTTCACGAAATCACTGCACTTCGCTTTCATTTCAATTTGCACTAGACTAAAAAACGTTAGGACGAAGGTTTCATTAGATGAGATTAGTAAAGAAAACCGGTAGCCTGTGAACAAATGAACAGTGATGCTCGACGCAGGATTGATCCCACTAAGACTACGAAACGCGCCGGCCTGGCTATCTCCATGATTTGAAAAAAAAACGTGCTCGACCAGTATTCCCACGACGTTTATGGAGAATATGAAATCCTTAAACAAGCGAGAAGACCAACCGAATGCCAGTACTGGGCCTGCACAGCAAGAAAAACTGCGACAAGCGTCAAACAAAGTGACAAAAGTGAAACAAAACTATCCTCATCAGTTGATTTAGCATTGAAATTACAATCGAATCTTTAATAAAGGTACCAAGCGGATGACAGCTACTCCGATATCTCCTAACTCTCAAGTTAAAAAAACTTCCTTCCACACTGCTAAAGTACAGATCTCCGACAATTTTAAAAAAGTATTATATGCACAAACAGAACTTGAAGTAGGGTAACAGAAGATGCATCTGCACAAAAAGTGATGGCAGCAAGAGCTCCGGTAGCGCTGTGGTTAGTACGATCCTTAGGAAAGGGTGAGACACGGGCCTAACTCCCGCAAGGGGTTCAAAGTTATTAGCTCATCATTATTGGGCATATAGTTATTGCACCATACTGATGATTAAAAGCGATTATATAAAGAATTTTCAACAAATGATGATGGAAAAGTAGGGTCAAGGATACCTAACCTCTCGACGAAGTTCGTCGGTTCCCTTGTCAGCCATAACAGATTGTAGCCGTTGTTCTGAGCTAGCAAGTTCACGATCCATGTCTCCAATTTTGAAACTAATGCAGTTAGAGAGGAATGGATAATGATGAGGCTACTTCTAGGCTTGAAATTCACCTTTTCATTTTGAGATTCCAAAAGCACATCGCGGTCTGCCAGCTCTTTTTGCAGGTTTTCCACGTTGCTCCTAAGCAGTCTCAACTGAAAAACTTCATATTTGGACGACTTTCATGCCAATATCAAAGATATGCTCCCACCCGCTTTCCCTGGACTAACAAGCAGAAGGTTGATCAATATCTCTTGCCGAAGCTAGTCCAAACTCTCGTAACAGACACTCAAGTTAGTTTCAGCTATTACACAAATCAGTTTAATTACGGACAAATACAAATTGCATTAAGGACAACCAAAATAGCAAGGGGGAGGGATAATCGAAGCCACTACTCTTCAGGATATGATTACCTCAGTCTGATACGTTTCATGTTGCTCGATTCTTTCCGTCTCAGAATTACGTCTCAACTGGTCTATGTGCTCCTCGAGGCGCTTCTTCTCGAGGGCTATTGCAAAAGAAAGCAACTGTTTTGAGACAATATGATCTGATAACATGTTTTGAGCCTTTCATAAGGTTTGTTAGGGCACTTATAAAGTGCTAGACATGTGTTTCAGCATTCCAACCTCATCAACCATTCGTCGTCAATTTCTCTATAGGGAATAGGTTCCCAACGAAATGACTGAACGAAAAGACACTATGCTACTAATAAAGCTAGAAGGCCCAAAACACCTATCTAGCACTTTATAAGTGCCGTAGCGGACCTTGTGAAATGTTCAAAATATGTTATCAGATTACACTGATTTTCAGCAAGGTCTCAAAGTTGTCGTTTGAAAGGTTTTGTGTTAACATAAATAGTAACTTAAACAGAGTGCAATACCTGATAATCCTGAGTGATAAACAAAACTTTAAACCTCCAAAAGGGATCGAACAAGCATCTCATCCATCCCAAGCGCGCGTGATAACGTGTTTCACTAATAGTGCTCTTGTTTGAGTGTGAATTATGTTTTATCAAACCATATTGATAGTGTGTGTAATCCTTATAGTCGAAGTACAAAGCGAAGCCTATCGAATGCTTGGTATAAGCGGCGGAGTGGTGAATCCTGAGAAACTTATGGGAAAAAACGGGAATTTAGGTAGATCGTACGATGGTTCCACCACTGTGATAGAAACCAGTTCGATAAAGCTAAAAGTCTCGGCGTTGATCGATCCTTAAGGGATGAGTCATGTAACCGACTTTATCAAGTTCAGTTTGAAGTGACTGAATGCACATCTGGCTTTTATAATGACTCTTGGAGGCTTATCGATCTATCAACTCAGTGATGCTATCCTTCAAAACAAGTTCGGTACTAATTCATTGACCCCGGAGAATGATAGGCTTGGTGAGCATTGGGAGCGGGAACGAACCATGAACCATATTTGAGTCGCAAGACACCTCTAATCTTGCTTCATATGTGCCCTAAAAGCTGCATAACATAGGTAAAACACACCCAAATAGATATGGTATCTATGCCAGCCTAATCATGTTCACGCCAGGGTAACAGTATTGTCTTTAGTGCCTTGGACAATGCCCTTCTAGCTACCGGCACCACACGATACAATCACGGTGTTCAACTTAGATGAGAAAAATACTGCTCTATTCGCGCATAGGCAGTGAGCCAGCAGATTATGAGCCCGATTATATTACAAATTATACAACAATCTCTTATTTGACTCTATCTTATCCTTTAGCTCATTCTCATTTATCACATCAGATAACTCAGTAGTCGCATCTGGAAACATGACTCTAAATCTTCAACATCTTGTTGATCAACATGAATGTCTCAGCCACCTTTGCAGTATCGAGCTCTGCTTCTTTATCTTGTAGCGATGTTTCCAACCCGTCAACTCGTCCAATCATTTGAGATATCCGGTAATCTGGACTGTTGTAGCTAAAAATATCTATCGACACCGAGGAATGGCAGGCTCTCGTTCTCTATTCGTAACACTAATCTACTTTTTTCGTGAAAAATGCCATGAGAAAGCTACTGCAAAATACGCGGTAAGAATAGCAGTATGACAATCTTCATCCAAAAGTGATACAAATATACGATACATTTAAGTCGAACGTGATTCCGACGCTATTAGAGACGTTTCCACACAATGAATAATCAAAACGATTGGGTTAGGAAGCCCTTGGCAGGCACCCGAGACTACGTAAGAAATGGGCTGACTAATATTTCCTTTTTTTTCATTTTCTTGCGAAGGTCAGATCGAATACACACAACATACCTGCTCATTCTTCTGACTTGAACTCCCCTTTGATATTAACAAATTCGCCCTCCAAACGCTTTATTCGCCGATCTCTTTGCTCCATTTGCTGATTCTTACCTTCTAACTTTTGCCTGAGTGCGTCAACCTTAATGATGACTCTTGAGAGAATGATCTAAGAACCATTAGTTTATTTAGCTTTCCTCGGTATTAGCCTTTTTTTCCTTGTATAAGGTTGGATGTGCTCTGCTTATACCGCGATCAACCGATTGTCGATATGCCTGATAATCATTATTTTTGAGCCAACGCATGTCCGTGGTCTGGTCAATGAGGCTGACTTATAAGCCCGATACACTGTTTCGATCTTTGCGATCTCGTCAGCGGGCATTTTACCTTCTCAGTCTTTTTGCTAATACTCTGTGGTGCTCCAGTCCCCACAATAATAAGGTTTCGCGACGACGTACGTTTTTAACACTCTATGTTCATGAATAACTCACCAACACAGAGTTTTGGACACTCGAATCTCGTGGCTTTATTTATATAACATATCTTTCATTTCGAGTGTTTTTTCTTAGACCACAGCTCAAATTCCAATATTTCCTGATAATCATTAATTTGAGCCACGCATGTCAGTGTCTTCAATGAGGGCCCGACCGACTGACGAGATCGCAAGATCGAAACCCGTGTATCGGGCTCTATAAGTCAGCCCTCATTGACAGACCACGACATGGCGTGTCTCAAATAATGAATTATCAGGCATATTGAATTTGAGCTGTGGTCTTAAGAAAACACTCGAAAATGAACGATTGTCGATAGTTCGAACCAGCTTTCAAGGTCACCAAGATCTTCCATCCCTTGGAAATCGGTAGATTGGTACCAAAATGGAATGGGAGGGTTAGCAGTAACGGACTTATACATCGCTAGGCACCACAGCACATTGTGAGAATGACCAAACATGCATCCAGTCATGGCAACAATGCTACAATGGAGTCGAATGCATGGCGCATCCCTCAGGGATTGATCAAAGGTGAGAGCTTTGTCCTTTATCCTCTATTTAGAAGCATCAGCCTACACCGCTACCACTTATAATCAATTAATTACAGATTCGAATTACCACAGTGGTAGCGAGTCATATTCGCCGATCCAAAACATAACGATTATGTCCACTCAAGAGACAAAATCAAAAGTTCATCGATTTTTTAGCCTGTTGCACTCTCTTGCAGTGGCTCTCTAGAAAGACGGAGACAGATGGAGAGGAAGTAACAATGAGTAGCAAGTATGGATTCTCTCTAGGGCTCCTACTTACACGTAGAGCTTCTCGGATTCATTCGAGTGTAGCACGAAGCTTATTTGTTAAAATGGTTTCGCCTAGCGCACGCAATTACCAATCACATAAGTGTGGGCGGATACTTGGCTGAACAGCTGGTACAAATCGAAGATCCGCAAAACACCCAATTCGCCGCACGCATAAATGCAACTTCTGAAAACACAACTAAATCGCTTTATCAGAAAGCAACCAATTCCGTGAATTCTCACTTAAATGACGTTTATGTCTTCGTTTGACGACGCTGCAGCTTTACGACCAAGCAATCTGATAGATCTTACATGAATGGAATCACTGTTAGCCTGATGAGGTAGTTAATTTAACAAGGTTAAGCAGAGTCTGGATTTCATTACAGGATTTAGAGGCAATGTACGCAATGTTTTGCTACTGGTATGAGTCTTAGATAATGACTCAAACCTCATGTGAACTCAAGCTAACTCAAATCGCAGTAAAAGTGCTAGCGCAACAGGAACCTGATAGTGCAGTGGTTAGCACGCGAAAGTGTGAGACGCAGGTTCAACTCCCATCCTAAGTCCAGAGCAATGTTTATCACTCAGCTTTATAGACTCGAAAAATGTAAATTACAGAATACATTCGCAAAGATTCATTACACACTGTCTTCACATTTATGATAACACAAAGCGATAAAAATGACTGTAAATAGAATATGCGAGTATTAGTACAATTTCGTACAAAGACGTGTTATGTTAGGTTGAGAAGAAGTTTTGAGAAATTTCTAAAAGCTTTATTTTTTGACATCTTCGTGTAGCTTCTTATTACCAGTCCTGTATATATCTCTCTACTTCATTAATTTCATCTATGTCATCTATTGAACAGCATGATCTTGCGGATTAATAACAGCTTACGGGGTAGAGCAGCGGCGGGAGCAGCAACATAGGAGCACTAGCACCCCACCAGCAGTCCAGACGTTGCTCCAACCGAACTATGGGTATGGGGACTAGATCACGTGCTTCCTATTTTTTAGCCCAGCGCCTTCACCTTACCTCCATTTTGGGCTCTTGCGAGCCCTTCCCAAGAATTGGCCAGGCAGTGCGTGCGCCTCACAGCGCGTGATTTCGGCTGCGGTGACTACGGAGGACACCACCATCACCATCCCTGGTTTTCCTTGTTGATACCTAAGCGCCACCAGGCCCTTTGAGCTCAACTCACGCTCTGGGGTGGACTCGCGTGTCTGCTAAGAGAAAAGAGCAGCGTGTTACGGCCGGCTTTCCACCACTATCTCTCACCGAGGAGTCGCAGAGAAAAATGCGCTATTGCGCGACTTTCAAATCAAATGTGTCACTCGGAGGAACATGTTAACAAGTTGGACCATTGAGAGCACATCAACAACAGCAGTAAAACTATGAACAAAAAGGATTTTGAAATTGAGTGTGAAGTTGATGAAAAAAATTTTTCAGTGGAAAGTATTCATAAATCAGTGAAAATAGTGAGATTTTCTGTGATAGTCCTCCTTAATTCTTTTCATTTCTTCACACGTGATCATGTCAGTCACCAACTTCCAAAAAAAGTTTCGTTCTCTAGATCACCACTGAACCTGTCTGAAGGACATATAAACTGACAAAATTTTAGGTTGGGCAAAAAGTTCTGGGAAATTTTCGAAGATTCATTTTTTGGCATTTTAGTGTTGTTTTTATTGAGTTTTTTATTGATAATGGCGCGTGTGGCGCAGAGATTAGAGGTGCTCTGCGTCGCACACGAGGTCAATGGTTCGATCTCACGCTCATGTCTCACCAAGCCATTCATCCCTCCGGGGTTGCCCACAAGTAACTTCTCAGCAATTTCTGATGTGCGCGAATGCATTTCGCCACATACCAGTGCTCTTTTCTTCTTGGCTTTTAAATGACGCTACATAATGCTTCTTTCTTGCCTCCACATCAACGTGAAACGTAATCCATAGTTACTAAGAAAACGGACAAAATAGCACATGAATGTCAGGTTTCCGGTCGATTTCTGACATCCTATCCGCGATGAGATGAAGATTGCATGCTGCTCTTGTTGCTTCTTGTCACCGGTGAATATTATTTTGTCTCCTGAAATCAATGTTCCAATTTCTTCTACAAAGAATAAGTTGGTTGAAGGCTGACACTCTTCTGAGGGAACTCTATGGATAATACACTTTCAATTTTTTGCAATCACTAACGACAAAATAATGTTACCTCAACATTTTCGTTCGAAAAGCTACCACGATTTGTGCTGCTCAACTTTCTTGTACTTGAAATCGTTCAAATACCACGATTTTCGCTGCTTCAAGATTTGAGTTCTACAGGGACAGTGTTGGCGATCCCCCCGTGACACCCTCTCATAGCACAGATTTCCGATATATCAAAACCCTTCAAGCTCCCAAATATGGATTTCAATGCAGATCGAAAGCCAACATGTTGTCACATTTCCGCGAGAATCCTGCTCCTACTGAGGTGTTGTAATGCCATAAACATATGTGCGCTGTCCGACCGCTTTCACGTGGACTGCAAATTTTTGCAAGTCGTTTCGCCCAGAAGTTTGTAATCGAAAGCTCGAAATACAAGTTCGAGACTTTCATCATTGCAGCAGCGTTAGACGTTAGACGTCTACTCTGGTGAAGCTTGATAATATCCTTTTGAGCATAATGTCTGAGCGTTACGGGGCCAGAAGAGGACGCCATGGGCAACGTCCCGCGAGATAGAGACAGAAAGTGAGCTGGTGCTTTTTCAGGAGGAAACTGCAAACACAGCTCGATGGATTTTGATGGGACCAGGAAGGATTCGTGGAGCCCGAAACTCTGTGAAATCAACTTTTTCGAAAACGTAAAAGTCGAGCGAATCTAATCCTCATTTATCCTCCATGTTTTTCCAGCGGCATTTTTTCACGTCGCCAAAATTACACTTTAATCATATGAGTCGAATGAATTTGTCATCAGAATACGCTGAAATCACCAATCCATCGTAATCGGATATATCATTAGAGCAAAAAAATATTATAGATCAAAGAATTTGGACTAAAATTAAGTTTTTTTCTCCGTTATCGGGTAGGGAATGAAGAATTAGCCTCTTTTGCTGGACAAGAATTTTTCTAAGAGTTTTAACAACCATTCGAAAACTTAAATCTCGAAGAACTGCTGAACGTGCTCATTTTTTTTAAAAAAGCGCTTTTATAGCGCTGTAGCAATAAAAATGAGATTATGATTCACACTCGTCGTGCGCTCTTACTATTATTAGAATTTTGCTTCGCTAAACAAAACTCATTGCTCAAACCGCTACTAGTTACTCGATATCTCAAATCTCGAAGACTTAAAAAAATATGTTTTCTAGAAAAACCTTTCTGACAACGCTGTAAAAAAAAAGAAAAGATTTGTGTTTCACACACGTGTACTTTTCGCAGAACAAAGCTTTTCTCTTAGATCGTAAGTGAATATTCCATAGCGTAAATGGCGTCAAATCTAACACATGCTTATTTTTGAGAAGACCGTTTCACTGTAGTGCAGCAGGGTAAATAAGATTGAGTCCCACATATCTTGCGCACTGCTTATAGGTAAGGTGTGTGGTGGCTGTGGATCAATAACGCACGGTCGACCATGCAGCGCGATTCACATGTGGAATGCGATTGTTATTATTTAATTTGAGATTTTCTCTGTTTTAGAGGAAAACCTCAGATGAAACGTAGGACTCCCATACATGAAGACTTTCTCTACCCGTTCATATGCATTTCGTGCCGCCAAAGAAATACAGACGTGATAGTCATAAAAGCGTGCGGCACGAGCGAAACATAACTTTATATTTAATGCTACAGCGCTATAAAAAGGCCTTTTGCAAAAAAAAACGAACTCGCAGAGCAGTCCACCAAGAATTTATGCTTCTTGTATGGTTACTAAGACTCTAATGGAAAGTCTTTGTCCAGCAAAAGAGGACAATTCTTCATTACCTGCCTGAAAGGAAAAGAACCCAAAATCAAATAGAACTGTTAATGAAGAAGGGAAATTTCTCATAATGCTAATAGCATTTCTTACCTATTGAACTCAGTCCAGCACAAAAGTTATACAGATGAAATTTATAGCTCATTAACCGCATAAAGTAAGGTGATTCCGTCTCAAAACGTCATTAAAAAAAGGGCCTTTCGCGAGGCAGTGCTTTTTCTCACTCATACTTATTTCTTTCGATAATACATATTCCAATGTCATCGTAACCCTGATGTTTCTTTCATTCCTTACGTTGTTTTGCAAGCGTTACCTATAAAGCTAGCTGAGTTCAGGTGTGAATTTGGTTGTAATGTGAGGAATTCGACTTCCTCATTAATAATACTGAATGCTGGTCAAGCGTGATTAGATCCAAAACACTCATTAAGCAAAGTTGGAAAACGGTGTGAATTGGAGGCTAGTGCTTAGCGTTTAGATTTGAATTCTTCCACGACGACGAGGAATACACCGAATAATTGATCGATAGCCCAAAGATTATGACATAAGCCGTCTTTTAGTCCTCCTAAACTTTTGTTTTTTCTTCTATATTTTATACGACTCTCTCCGCATTTATTATGAGAATGACAGCACTTCGTACATTTTGATTCATTTACTCGTATTCATTGTCCAGGAAGATCTTCTGACATTCTGCTTGTGGGCTTGACTGGTGCATGAGAAATACTGTCTTCTCAAAAAATGCCGCTCAGTAGTGGGTGAATATAATCTCTTTGAGACGTGAAGCACTGGAGTAAGAGATAAAATAGTCGCTTCTTCTTGGATCGCAAGAAGGGGGTTATCCTGACAAGTCAGTTACCAACCTGCGACTATGTGGAGATAAGAGGCTTTGCCAGCCCATAGGGATTGAACCAGTAGTGTCTCCACCGTGATCGGCGCTGCTATCACTGCATCACTCACTTTCCATATCCTAATTATTGCCTGCTGTTTGCTCATATCTCGGCTTATTTAGCAAGCCGTTGACCATTTTGAAGTAGTCTTGTTTCAGATCAGAAGTGAGACATTAAAGAGCAAAATCCAGGTATAATATTGTAATAGTGCGCAAATAAACATGTGCATGAGACCTTGTTTAAAATCATCATGAGTCTATAACGACTATCGTTACATCACGACGCAGTACGGATTTATTCTTCTACTTGGAATATTCTTCATCCGAAAATCCTATACTCTTGGGAAAAAATACTCTTCAAGGTTGCTCCAGTCTGAATTTGAAACTGCTCTCCACATTGGTGGCGATCTAGCGATGAGCTGAGAGCTTTGTCCATTATCCTCTATTTAGAAGCATCAGCCTACACCTCTACCACTTATAATCAAATTAACTACGGATTCAAACTACCACCAGTGGTAGCAAGTCATATTTGCCGCCCATGACATAACGATTATGTCCACTCAAGAGACAAAATCAAAAGTTCATCGCACTTTTAGCCTGTTGCACTCTGTTGCAGTGGCTCTCTAGAGAAACAGAGACAGATGGAGAGGGGGTAACAATGGGTAACAAGTATGGATTCTCCCTAGGGCTCCTACTTAAACGTTGAGCTTCTCGGATTCATTCGGGTGTAGCATGAAGCTTATTTGTTGAATTGGTTTCGCCTAGCGCAAGCAATTACCGATCACATAAGTGTGGGCGGATACTTAGCTGAACAGCTGGTACAAATGGAAGATCCGCAAAACACCCAATTCGCCGTACGCATAAATGCAACTTCTGAAAACACAACTAAATCGCTTTATCACAGAGCAACCATTTCCGTGAATTCTCACTTAAATCGCGTTTACGTCTTCGTTTGACGGCGCTGCAGCTTTATGACCAACCAATCTGATAGCTCTTACATGAACTGAATCACTGTTAGCCTGATGAGGTAGTCAATTTAACAAGGTTAAGCAGAGTCTGGATTTCACTACAGGATTTAGAGGCAAGGTACGCAATGTTTTGCTACTGGTATGAGTCTTAGATAATGACTCAAACCTCATGTGAACTCAAACTGACTTATATCGCAGGAAAAGTGCTAGCGCAACAGGAACCTGATAGTGCAGTGGTTAGCACGCGAAAGTGTGAGACGCAGGTTCAACTCCCGTCCTAAGTCCAGAGCAATGTATATCACTCAGCTTTATAGACTCGAACCATGTAATTTACAGAATACATTCGCAAAGATTCATTACACACTGTCTTCACATTTATGACAACAAAAAGCGATAAAAATGACTGTAAATAGAATATGCGAGTAATAGTACAATTTTCGTACAAAGACGTTATGTTAGGCTGAGAAGAAGTTTTGAGAAATTTTTAAAAGCTTTATTTTTTGACGTCTTCGTGTCGCTTCTTATTAACAGTTCTGTATATATCTATCTACTTCATTAACTGCATCCAAAATTTCTATTAAACAGTGTGATCTTGCGGAATAAAACAGCTTACGGAGTAGAGCAGCAGCAGGAGCAGCAACATAGCTGCACTACCACCCCACCAGCAGCCCAGACGTTGCTCCATCCGAACTATGGGTATGGAGACTAGATCGCGTGCTTCCTATTTGTAGCCCAGCGCATTCACCAAACCTCTATTTCGGACTCTTGCGAGCCCTTTCCAAAAATTGGCCAGGGGGTGAGTGCGCCTCACAGCGCGTGGACTCTCTTGCGGTGACCTCGGAGAACACCATCGTCACCGTCCCTGGTATTGCTTGTTGAGAACTAAGCGCACTAGGCCTTTTGGACTCAACTCAGACTATGCTGGGGGACTCGTGTGACTGCTAGGAGAAAAGAGCAGTGTATTACGGCCGGATTTCAACCACTATCTCTCACCGAGGAGTCGCAGAGAAAAATGCGCTGCAGGGCGACTTTCAAATCGAATGTGTTACTCGGAGGAACATAATAACCAGTTGGACCATTGAGAGTACATCACCAACAGCAGTAAAACTATAAACAAAAAGAATTTGGAATTCAAATGTGAAGTCGATGAAAGTAATTTCTCCATTAAAAAGTATTCATAGATCAGTGAAAACGCTGAGATTTTCTGTGATAGTTCCCTTTAGTACTTTTCATTTCTTCACACGTGATCCTGTCAATCAGCAACTTTCAAAACGTTTAGCTCTCTAGATCACCACTAGACCAGTGTAAGGGACACACGAACTGACAGAATTTAAGGTTGAGGAAAAGTTGCGGGTAATTTTTAGAAGATGAACAATATGATGTGCGTGTGTTGATAGGGCATTATTGGAGAAAAGGCTTAACGATTATCAAAGCCGTTGATGAGATTAATGAGGGGAAGGTATTGACGCAACGACAAAGTCAACTGTCGACATATTGCTTAAGCTATTCGAAGAAGGCAGAATTTGATCTCGAAGACAGGCCTCATTGTGGCCGACCATCTCTTGAGGATGAAAGTGACTTGCAAGGCGCTTTGAATGCTGAGCCTTCAGCGAACACTCCGCTTGCAGTCCGGACGTTGCTCCAACTGATAATGGCCTCTTACGATCAATGCAAAACCTTTTGAATGGCCGTCGATTAGAATTACTTCATGAAGTTGAAGCATGTTGAGAGTTTTCGAGCGAAAGGAGCCGGACTGGCACTTCGAGCAAATCCGGAATCTTGTAGAGCGATGACAAAAAGACGTAGACAAGTGGTGTTCTACACTATGAAGAATAGTTACTGTTGTATCTGCTGTCAATATGCTCATAGAAGAGCGCATGTGGCGCAGTGGTTAGAGGTGCTCTGCGCCGCACACGAGGTCAATGGTTCGATCTCGCGCTCACAAACCATAAATCCATCCGGGGTCGGTAAATTGGTAGTAGGCAGGTTTCAGACTTGTCTGGAACGATACGCAGCACGGACTCTCAGGGATTGATCAACGCCGAGAGCTTTTATCCTTCATGCGCATAAACCACGGACCTCCCTCTTTGAGGGATCCCGCCTGTTTAATCGCGTGGGCACGTGGCGCGTCCCCGGGTGGTGAATAGGGGGATAAACGCGAACCAAAAGCGACCATGTGCTTCCCAGAGGTGCAGGTGGATTCAGAGGACGAGCTCCCTGCTTCTGCAGCGCCGACTTGACAAAAACTCTATGTCTACGAGTCAAGTCGGCCAAAAGCCTGCAATCAAGCGGCTGGGAAGTACATGGGAGGCGGTTAGGAGTCGCCTCCAACAAATAAGCTCCTCCTGCTCCTCCGAGAGAGAGTGGCAAGCTACTCGTGAGTACCCAGCCCCCACGTTTAGCGCATGGCAAGCTATGCGTTGGGTATCAAAATGGCAAAAACAGTATCAAATATGGGCCTCATTCCCCTGACACCGAGAGAGCCCCTGGTACGGCAGCGCCAGGTAGGACGAGTACGGAGAGGCTGCTGAAATCTCAGGGCCGAACTAGGCTGCCAAGATCGAAACGGACTAAAATGACGATTTGCACCTACAACGCAAGAGCTCTTGCTCACCAATCCTATAGAAGATCTATTGATTCTAGCAAGAAGGACAAGGTACGTCGTCATTGGCCTGGCTGAGACGAGAAGGCGCCATCCTTTTCACGCTGTTTATGACACCGGAGAAGAACTGTTCCTTGGTACATGCGATCGCAGAGGTGTCGGCGGCGCTAGCGTCCTCGTCAAATCGAATTTGACCGTGAATATCGATTTGTTTGAACAATTAACAACCGTATCGGAGGATTACGGTTGAAACGATATGGTTCTACGCCGGCTTTAGCCATCTTCGTTGCTTACGCACCAACACCAAGCTGTGACAAAGACGAAGTCGAAGCGTTCTATATGGACCTCGAAAAATTCTTCAGAAAAGATCATACATTCTTCAAGGTCATTGTCGGAGATTCGAACGCAAAAATTGGACCTAGAAGAACGTCTGAAGAACGTCACTCAGGGACCCACGGACTAGAATGGAATGAGCAAGGTGAGAAGCTGTTCGAGTTTATCATGACGACTTAAACCATCCATGGTAACTCGCAGTTCCAAAAGCCTCTTTTTCAGCGATGGACGTGGGAGTCTCCCAATGGAGAGCACTATAACGAAATAGATCACATCATAGTAAATCGAAGGTTTTGCCTGACCGATGTCGCTGTTGTTCCTAAGTTCTAGACGGGATCCGACCATCGCCTCCTTCGCGAAACTTTCGGTTTTTCGAGGAGAGGAGAGAAAGCCGCCAAATTCAAACAACGAAGTTTCAGAACTACCGTAAACTGGGATGTATTCAAATCATTAGTCGGCTCTTGGGAAGATACCGTTGTCGACAACATCGACGAAGAATACGATCGACTCGCTGAATATCTTCAAGTTAGCGCTATAAAAGCCGAGAGCCCTAAGGTCACGAAGAGACGCTTGTCTCCGCAGACATTCGAGCTGATACGTCAACGCGGAATCACACGAGCCACAGGCAACCGAATCCTTATGTTCGATCTTGCGAAACGATGCAGAGAAGCAATAAAAGAAGAGCTTAAAGAGAGAAGAGCAGCAGCTATGGCAGAAGCTGCAGAAGCTGCAGAAGCTGTGAAGAGCGTTCGTAAAGCCAGCGAGTCGCCAACTAGAAGACCAAGATGATTGCACTCCGATACCCTGACATGACATTTACAGCTTCGAGAAGGGCTATGGAGAAAATCAACCTCCAATACTACTCGGATCTCTTCGCCAGCCATGTCCTCTTATCGTCATATAAATTGAAAGAGGACGAATATGTTATTCCACCGGTCCTCCCTTCCGAAATCCGACATGCTATATCGTCGGTGAAGAACAGAACAACACCCGGTCCAGACAGGATTAGACCAGAACACCTGAAGAACCTGCCGCCAGTTCTCATCAACACCCTGGCTCGGCTGTTTTTTCGTTACCTGTCATAATGCAAGGTTCCTATTCAATGGAAAACCAGCAAAACCGTATTGTTGTTTGAAAAGGAAGACCTTCACGACATAGGCAATTATCGCCCAATCTGCTTGCTGTCCGCTGTCTACAAACTCTTTACTCGAGTCATCCTGAACAGGATTGAAAGAATACTGGACGAAGGACAGCCATGCGAACAAGCAGGGTTCCGAAAAGGATTTAGTATCATAGACCACATCCACACGATTACAATACTCATTGAAGTATCACGAGAGTACAAGCAACCACTCTGTCTCACTTTCATCGATCTGAAGAAAGCCTTTGATTCAGTGGAAACAAAAGCGGTTATAGAGGCTCTGGATAACCAAGGCGTTCCCACTCGGTACATAATGATTCTTCGTGAGCTTTACAAAGATTTACGACCAGAATATCTCCATTCTACAACAATATCACCATTGACATAAG
Organism: Parelaphostrongylus tenuis; assembly: GCA_019055375.1. Classification (NCBI taxonomy): domain Eukaryota; kingdom Metazoa; phylum Nematoda; class Chromadorea; order Rhabditida; family Metastrongylidae; genus Parelaphostrongylus; species Parelaphostrongylus tenuis. The sequence goes on along the minus strand of JAHQIW010005982.1, from coordinate 98,725 downwards.
AAGAAGGGTTCGACAAGGTGATACAATTTCGCCAAAACTATTCACTACCATCCTGCAAAACGTCATGCAAAAATTAGAATGGGACGACATGGGAGTGAATATTGACGGTCGACAATTAAACCATCTTCGCTTTGCTGACGATATCGTTCTCATAACACCAAACATCAGTCAAGCGGAATGAATGTTGACCGATTTCGATAACGCCTTGGGAAAGATTGGCATTCAACTAAATCTATCGAAAACAATGTTCCTGAGGAACGGATGGGTTTCGAATGCCTCATTCACGCTCAACAGAACGACAATTTCCGAATGCTCCAGTTACATCTATCTAGGTCGTGAAATCAACGTGATAAACGACCTAGCTCCAGAGTTGAGCAGGAGGAAACGAGCTGCTTGGGGAACGTTTGAGAGCATCGAAGATGTAGTGAAGAGGACAAAGAACATCCGACTCCGGGCCCACCTTTTCGACTCGACAATTATCCCTGCCCTAACGTATGCAGCAGAAACCTGGTCGCTACATAAGCAGAATGAAAGATCACTTGGCGTTGTCGAACGCACAGTCGAAACGATGCTAGGGGTATCACGTATCTCGCAAATGAGAGAAAGGATCCATAGTTCCGACCTACGTCAACGATCGATAATCAGAGACGCCGTTCTACACGCCAAGATATCGAAAATAAGGTGTTCCGGACACGTGATGCGCTTCAACGACAACCGATGGACGAGAGCCATTACCGACTGGATTCCTCGGGACGTCAAGCGCTCTAAAGGAAGACCACTGACCCGTTGGTCCGATTTCTTCACGAAAGCGATATAAGAAAGATATGATGCTCAGCGAATCCCTAGAGCGAGGAGGACCCACTGGGCTACTCTTACACGCGATAGGAAAAATGGAAAGTTGCTGGTACCCGCTCGAGTCACTCGACGATCAACGGGACGACAGGTGATACAGGTGATGCGCATAAAAACGAAACGTTCAAATATTTCTCCAGAACTTTTTGCTTGATCCTAGATAGAGAGAAAGGTGGCATGAAAACTAGAGAGAAGGTCGTCTTGAATGATTAAGCTAACACGAGGTGGTTACAGAACTTCCATTTGGCTAGTTTTTCGTAGCCATCCTTCTCACTACCATGTCGATCCGAGACCCACAGTGCGATGTCCATGTGATATGTGTCCTCGTAATCCCACTAAATCATATCTAAATACGGTAAACTAGGATTCGTTGACCCGAAGCGGTCCTTATATGGTATGCAGATTTAAATAAACAAAAACTTATCCTTGCAGGATTTTCGTGGAGGGCAGAACTGAATCGGGTAATCTGGCCTGTCCCACTTGAAGAATGGCTTTTCAAACAGAGCACCTTTGAGAGCTCTTACTGGTTTATTTGCCAACTCAGTAGAATTGCAAATCGAATGTTAATCCATCCATTGTTCGTCTCCAGAGGTGATCCTCCAAATACTGAGCACAGTAATATCCTACGAGCTGTATATTCAAGAATACTGAGTAACATGCAAAGCTTAACTTCAGACGGTAATTGAACTACCGTTTCAGAATGACATGAGTGAATCGCGGAGATCAACTCCCGCTTAAGGCTCAGAGTTTTGCATATTACTCAACATCTTCTGATATATAGCTGTAACATTAGGCCAGTTCTATGAAAAGTCGTGAAATCGAAAATTTCATGAGACGTTGTTTCATTTATGCTGGTATCGCTTTTTTAGAAGCGATAACTAATGCTTTTGGTGAATTCACCTTCTTTAGAGCTAAACGTGCCATACAAACCAAATTTAAATAATCGGTTAATATTATTTGACTCTAGTGGAGATCTAATTTCAAAATCCTCTCAGGAATTTGCTAATTAAAAAGACCTCACCTCTTAACTTTCACATGGAGTAAGATCACCAATGTGTTGCTTACACATTATAACCCATAAAGCTTACCTCGACCAGAAAATCAGAAGGTAAGAAGTTGGAGATAAGGGGTTAGGTGTCATACCGCGTGATAATAAGGTATTCTCCTTTCTACCCATTTCTGCTTTTCTTCAAAATCTATAAAAATACTCTAAATGATTAGCCTGCTGAAGTTTTTTATTCCTAACTCGCCGTAGTGACTACCACCCCAAAATCGTCATCGTTGTATTCTGTGTTCCATGTGTAGATAGAAGGACCGGTTACTCGACTTCTCATCTAGGTGCTGCTTTTGGTGACAGAATGATCTACCTCTTTCGCCACTGTAATCACAGCATGAAAAATCTGTTTATTAGAAGCCTCCACGTAATGCATGAAGCCCTAGGAACTCCGTAGATAAATGAACACAAAACCAACAAAACTAGAGTAAGAAATACAGAATGCGAAGAATAACAATTTGTATGTGCCAAACGCAATTCATTGACTGAAAAAGTGTTGATAACAGAATGCTATTGTGCGTCGTGCTGTCACCACATCCTCAAGTCTCACCTCCCTGCTACAAAGTAGGACTCAGTGTGAGGCGTGGGCCACTGATGAAGTGGCTGATACCTCCAAAGCACGTGTGTGGCTGTGACGTAGCAACCCCGGTAAGGCGTTAAACATTCTTTCAGACTATATTGAATGTTTACAGCGAGGTCTCAAAAACAGTCGAAGAGATGCATCAAATGAAGAAAACAGCTGTAAATCTCGTCACAAATACACAACTGACCTCATTCTTTTGCATTAGCTGTACTAATGAAAAATAAAAACTAGTGGTGGAAAAATTCGAAGATTTATCATTTTCGATTTTCATTTCTAATCGGAGTAAAAGAAAAGAATAAGAGAATACTTACATTCAAACAGTGACATTACCTCAAGTCTCTGTTTCTGACACGTCTTTAGTTCACACTAGCACTTTGATTACTGTCTAATTGACATTTTTTAAATTGTTATTTACTTCCTTATATTTTGGTATTTTGTTCACTTCATAGTCCATTTCAAGCTCAAGGTTAAGAGGTGGATGATTGAGTGTAAAGATAGACATAATCTAGACGCAACAATTGTCAACCTCCACTAAGCGAAGCCCGCCAAATGCAACTGATCCGTAAACTTTATGCAAAAATCATACTCTATCCCAAGATTGTATTCCAAACTATGATAAATATCGCTTGAATTATCAAAAATAGCAAAGAAAATCGTTATAAAAAATATAAGATAAAAAACTTCAAAGTAGAATTTGTTACCCTGATACCTCTCAACGTTCACATAACAATTTTTTGCTACTAAATAGGAACTACTCTCAATAAGATATTACTGCCTTATTTGTTTCAACAGTGATTGATAAAGGATGAAGTTCTTGGCGTTTATCAATCCTGAGGGATGCGCCATGCATTCGTCTTTATTTTTATCTTCGGTGGAGGTGACTGGATGCATATCTGGCCTTTGCAATGACTCGCGATGGCCTCCGCTGAACCGAGTCGTTGCTGCTTACTCTCCCAGACAAGTCTGAGATCAGTCTGGTACTAATTTACCGATCGCGGAGGGATGGATGTCTTGGTGAGCCACGAGCGCGAGATCGAACCACTGAACGCAGAGCACCTCTAACCACTGTGCCACATTGATCACTGCACTAATAAATAATTATTCATGTTATTTACTTCCACGATGCGTGGTAAAATTTTATTGCTCGTATTTCGGCGCTTCTTGTTTTCTCCTCAACAATATTGAAAATCTTCATCAATTTTGTTATAATAAAAAAAATTATACCTTTTACAGGAGGAAAACCATTATAAATAAAAGGATTCACGCAACATCACTTAATATTTAATACCAAGAGACATTCCTCGTTGAGATAATGCGAAAAGTCAATCTAAATAACATGAAAGTCATAGTAGAATTCAAAACTTTGCTGTCGTCGCTTGGTGTGCTTTCGAGTTCTGAGCACATGTCCGAACTCAAATTACTGCAGCAAAGCAGAAGATCGTGATCTATTTGTGATGTAAAACGACTATAGCCACAGGCAGATCGTATGAACCTCATAGAATAGCTTATAGTGCGATAGTTGCAGCCGTCATGCGCATCTTTCCCTAGCAACCGCCTTCAGTCTTTGCAACCCCAATGTACTTCATCAGCTTTCCACTGCTAGTGATCGTCCTAACGGTCCATCCAGCTAAGCATGATTGTAACGACTCCGTGCACCTTCATCGTTCCGATTCCATCTTGCCATCGACGAATCTCTCCTGCATCATCCACTCAAATTGTAAAATTTTTTGCGCGCAGTTCAGATCAATAAACATAGTGATGTTTTGGAAGACCAATTGCTCCTGAATTTTGGCATTTAATCCAATCATGTGAACCATTCCTGCTAAGTTGACACGAAGATATTACCAGGTGTTCCTGAAATTTGATGGGTAATGTGTCGGCAATTTCCCCTTACACATGAGTCTAGGCGTACTTTATGTAACTTCAGTTGTTTCCTCCGATAGATTTTTTACAGCATTGTTGACATAATCTAACCTTTCTAACAGTGCACTTCGTCCACTTCTTCCCAAGTGGCTCTATATCTTTTGATTTGATGTAATAATACTTGTTGCATCATCCGACTTCAAATAATGTACAGTTTTCAACACTTTTTCATTCGATTCGTTTCCTCGCATCCATCTTCCCCGACAGCTTTCTAACTTGCTTTTGAATGAGAATGTTTATCCGGAAATTTTAATAATCCTGCAAATGCAATTGAATTTAGTCTGATAGGCTCTCAGTGGAGCTCTGGAAACAGCCATACTAGGGCCATTTTTAGGTGCCCACATCAGGCAGCCACTTACCATTGTAAGCTAAATGGTGATTTCTCTAGACAAATGTAGTGTACACTTTCTATCCTCAGAAGAATGAGAGCTTCGTTGGTTTGACTGCGACTGATTTAAGGTCATGCGTAAAGATGTTTCATTGCAAATTAATAGCTTCTTCTTGTCGTCTAACGCGCTGCCTTCTTTTTGCTTACTCTGACGAGTATAGACAAACCGAAGAGAAAGGATTAAATGCCGCTGAGGAAAATGAGGGTAATGAATCGTACTGATTGATAATCCTTCTGATTAAGCGGTGTTCTGACAGAGTACTTGCTTCGGTGAATTTCTCTAACCTTACCGGCGACACTGCTGAAACAGAGGATGTACTCCACGATGTACATGGTTCTCTTTAGACAGGCAGCATTTATTAAATATGTCAGAACTCAAGGCCAAATCAAAATAAGCATTTAAGTAAAGGAATGCAAATAAAGTGCACCGCGTATGCGACACCGTAAGGTTTTCTTTCTCAAAACTATCCCATGTAGAAAACATCACACTACTACCATTATTACGATAGCAAGTGATTTCAGAAGTATCACACTGCGCGAATTCCGATAGTCCTTGCATTCAATTCGTTTCCTCGCATCCCCAATCACATGGCCGTTCGTAATTTTTTACCTGTAACATCAGCGAGTGCTTGAAAAAAATTTTTTTGTCACTATTGTCTTTTAATGTTGATTGAGTTGATTCTCCATGGAATCCTGAGATAACCGCGCTGAATCGTTCCCATGTTGACAGAAAGGGTAAGCTCGCCACAGAGTAGTGTGATCTGAATCTTTCCGCTCCGGCCAGATAATAGGCTTGCTGTGCTATGCTTGCCATGGAGCAAACACCTAGGTACACTATGACGCCACGAAACGAATAGGTTCACTAGCACTGCGAGACCCGTTCTCAAATCGCTCCACTTTGATATGGAAATCATTTATCGCATGGCTATAATTCGCTGAGTACAGAAAATTTTCTCGAAAAACCTAAGACCATCTTAGAGACAGTTTCATTGTCTTTAGAATGGGCCTTTCGTTAGCCACAGCGTCAACTTCTGCTCTGGCCCGCTTTCACTTAAGGACCTTCAGAGCAGAGCGAGTTAAATCGAGTTCATTATTTCAAATCTGATGCTTTTTCTTTAAGCCTTCTTCAGAGGGAGCCCTAAACGATGTGCCAATCATTCAAACCGACGAGCAATGGTCCACATTTGTCATCGAAAATCCTCTCGTAGAAGAGAAAAGGGTTACTTTATCTGTTGCGGATAATAATTACTTCACTCAAGATTTTGAACATGCTCTAAAATTGTTGTCTTTTTTTTTAGTTCTCCCAAAATACCTCATTACCAGTGTTACTAAAAAGAAAAGGAAGCGAAGTATGTGAATTACTCCTTCCGTTTTCACTCTTCGATGGCGAATGCACGGGCACTCAACCAGTGGGCAAGCAAATTCTTCTCTAATAAATCGAAATACATTTTTTTTTGGCCGCCTCTTGCGGTGATATGATCTTATAATATCTCCACAGCACTCCACATTATTGGATATATTATAAGATCATATCACCTCAAGAGGCGGTGAAATAAATGAATTTGATCGATTATTGATACCCAATATCTGTCAACATAAGTGGAATCAATGCCGATAGGGGCTGCCCCACCAGACCGTCGACGGTTGGCTTTGGACATATAACGCGGTGTAGCATAAAAAGAGTGATGTGCAAAACGAGCGTCTGTGGTGTAACGATTCAGCGCGCGCTCCCTGAAAGAGTGAGATGTGGGTTCGAGTACCGGCTGACGCAAATGTTTTTGTACACCACTCCACGTTTATTGGGTAAGTTCTACTCTCATGCATTTCCCAATTTTCAATCATTCAAAAAACGTTAAATTTTGAATTCAGCAAGACTTTTGAAACGAATATCTAAATGTTCAAAAATCACTACTGAATCAGTCCTCTTCAAATCAAAACTCCGATATAGTTCGTTAGGTTGATCGCATGAAGTTCTATGCGTTGCAGTGCCCGGATTCTCCCAGACCGTTGTATGCTCGCCGTCTTTCAGTGCTTTTACAGAGGCCGAATGTCAGACAGTGAATTTCTCTTAGCTTAGTCACTTTTCGGATTACCAGTAATATCGGTATGTCTAAGTTTTATCTAACACGTTCGGAGTGGCACTCATGATTCTCTCAAAACGCCTGTCTTCCCCGTTCGGGCATGCGAATATCAGCGCACGCTCCATCATCAATCTGCTAATTACTTATCAAAACTTGGATTTTGAGAACACTTGATCATCAACAAAATGGAATATTACTTAGGAAATTTAGATTATTCCTAGTGAAAAGAGTACTCATGTGTCCTATACTCGCACTTCTCAATGGAAAACCACATCCTTATGAAAAAGATCTCCTTTCCAACACTCAGTGCACATTTTTACAGTATTCTATTTACATTTACAATATTTAGATAACTCGAGAAATAGAGGGTCAAATAATGAGCTCGATTCGCGATAAATCTTTTCTGGAGCCCTATAATGACGAGAAGAAAACCACGTTTTGCCTTCGGAAAAAAATCGCCCGCGGTTGGATTTTCAGAGCAGATTTGTTGGTATTCTTATACACTGATATTATTTTAATGGGACTCCACTGCCACATAAATACGCGGTATCACCGTAGATTATTCATGAAAATAGTTTTGAAATAATTCAGTGAATGAACGAATGTGTCTTTGGAAACTGCATTTTCCAATAGGGAAAAGACATCTTAAAAAGTTACTCACACACAGTTCAAACTCTTCTTGCACATTTTCATCCAACTATTTTGTAGGAACGTTGCCCCGTAACACTTATTCCCCACTTTATGACTTTTTAAGAAAGCGTTTATGAAGTGCTTTGGTTCTTTTATAATATCCGGAGACAAATGAAAAAACGACCTCTTCACTGGACAGGGAATCTTCATAAGAAAATTGGTATTCATTCAAATACTTAGATCTCTGATTACTGCGCTACTGCTCCGGCAGCGTGACAATTCTACACGTAGTATATTGCAGCAGCGTGGATCCCACCATATGTTGCCAACATGATTCATATGAATCCAGTCTAGCACACTATCGAGTTGGTCGTGCAAGAACAGATGTGAGCATATGAAGTGTAGGTAAAACTTAGTAGGCCAACTAACATGCTAATTTTCTCGAAATACGGTTGTGCTTTGTGGCACAGTTTTCTTCCATTACACATAAGTATCCGACCCTTCTCGCATACTCCAATTATAAATAAATCTAATCTAATTACAGTGAAATTGACTGTGCAGAAGAGCTATTTTTATTTTTTCTATATGTTGGGATAAGTGGAGGTGGATATCAATCAGAGACAAGCAAATGGACTAGGAGGCCGTTGCCGTACAGACCTCGAAATCACTTACATGTTACACTGGAGTGAGTGGAGAGGTGGAAACTAGACGAGGTACAATATATTACCCTGAGAACATTTAAAGCAAAAGTGCGAAGAACACGTGGGATCAGCTTGTCTGGGAGGACAGCAACACTGACTTGATATATCGGTAGGCCACCGCGCGTCATTGTAAGGGACAGACATGCATTCAATCATCTCAAGCGATGTTAGATGAGGGCGAATGCATAGCACATCCCTCCCGGATTGACAATGTCAAGTGCTTTATCCTTCAATCATTCGAATTATGTATAAATATAGATTAATAAAAAGGCGCTGATGAATTTTTTGATGACATTTGGAAATACGTCCTCTTCGCAAGGATGTGGCTTTACCGTTGGAAATTGCGGTCTTTCTAGAACTCGTGAGCACTATTTTTACTAGAAATACCTTTATGAATGTCTCTTCAGCGATATTTCATCTTTTAGAGCGACTATTGAAATCAAAATCGGTACTTTTCCGTTATCTGCTCGCCATTTCGATCGCTTAAACGCGGTATTCATGCGTACTAGAAGGCTTTTTTAAACGTTCCGTCTTTTCAAATAAATGAATAGAGTAGGTGTGAATGATTTTTCGATGAGTGTATGTGTGCTGCTAACACATTGGTTTCCTCGACGCAATGCGATACGCTTCATTCGCTCTCCTGTACGTTTTAGGATTTGTAGAGTATAGAAGGTGTACACTAATGGTCGACTATGCATGTCTGTGAAGCTCAGTTGCGTTTTCTACATACTGCGGAGAGGAACTCAGCTATGCTTCTTCTAAGTGGATTTGTTCAGACTTTCGGTAACACAACTGCCGAGACGGATTTTCGGTGGAATTCCGGGTTACTTTCAACGCAGTGGAGGCAAAATCGTTGCGAAAACGTTATCAACAAAGTATGTTTTTTCTTAAGATTGCCATTATAGTATTGAAGAAACTACATCTAAGAACGTCTGTTTGATTGAATGAAATTCAGATTTCAGCAGACATCACTCTGAACGGAACACTCGTTGTGGACGCTCAGCTCAATTCAATTGACCACACTAGCGTTACTGATGAGAACTACATCAACCTCATTTAAGAATTCCAAATTGCTTTCAAAAACCCGATTGTAGACTTGGTAATGAACGAAGACGGTGGATACGGGCGTGGAAATACGATTTATGCCAGTAAGGGTAAAAATTCACGGTTTATAAATTATTTAACTAAAAGCATGCATAAACAATACTCTTTTACCAAACAGTAGCATATCGATCACATATGTAGACTGTCGCTCTTTACAGCTTTTAGAGAAGTTCCATTAGCTTTTTTTGCAGTGTACAGTAAGTCGTAGGGCAAGTTGCTTCCAGTCTTATTCTTAAAATTTCAACACTCGGCACTAGAGCGTAACAACCTCTTTGTAGAAGTGAATCATCAGAGTGCAATCTGAATATGTACCGTAATCAGTACATGTTTTCTGCGAGACCCGAGATAAGCCACGTCAAACTGGCTTTTCGAACTTATCGCTGCAATGTTCTCTTTCCAAAATGGTCAGAAAATTTTATGAGACATATAAGGCAGATTTCAAATGGTTAATTACAGGTCACTAAATTGGTTCATGTATCAAAATCTGTATATTTGAGGTAAAATCTCGGAGACGAGCATGTACCGATAGCAGTACACGAATGTTTGAAGCACATAAAGCTTAGAACCCATTCCAACGGCTGTTTTATGTTCGCCACTGAATGCAGTAGATTTTGAATTTGGATTGAAATTTTTTCAAAGACAACATTAATTATGTGAGCAACAGAAAATGCTCAAATGAAGCATGAAGTACGACAAAAACACGCGTAATTAATGTGAGCATGTCACAGCTAATGTCTTGGCTCTGATGTTGCCCAAACAGCTTCCTCACAGACGGAGGGAACTACATCCTTTCTCTCGGTGGTACCAGTCAGGCCCGTGTCAGTGCGATCGCCAGCATCCGGTGAGATTTTTGGTGAATTCCACAACGGCTTGCACTCTCAGGTGAGATCAGCAAAACCCTTATAGTCCATCACTGGAGCGCGTTAACACGGAGATTTTTATACATTGTGGCTGTTGATTCAGCAACTCAGAGCATTTGTGTATCTCCTCCTGTGAGCAAATGACAAAAGGATCATCTGCACTTATAATATATTAGGTTGCCAACAGAGTATATGAGGGTTCACTTTCAGACACGACAGACACGAACGCAATTACAAGGATTGTTGGCCACCCCTGTTCCATTGCCATCATTCTTATTTGTGGCAAACTATTTCACGGATTTTTAAAAAATTGTTGGTGAAGTTGATAAACAATATCTCTCAGCATAAGTGGGTCCAATGCCGATAGCGGCTGCCCCGCTAGACCGTAGATGGTCGGCTGTTGACAGATAACGCATTTTAGCGTGAAAAGAGTGTTGTGCAAAACGAGCGTCGGTGTTGCAACGGTTAGCATACGCTCTCGGAAAGAGCGAGATGTGGGTTCGAATCCGGATGACGCAAGTGTTTTTGCAAAGCACTCCACATTATCGGATATATCTCACGGACTATTTACATACCGAGTAGCATATGCAGTCCATTGAGAAATTAATGACCTGTCCAATCAAATCGCCATACACGTGTACGACTCATTCGCGTTTGCATGAGGAGTTCGCAGACGCAGCGTCTATGACAGCAAATCGACTCAGTTAATTGAAAAACGGTAATGTTGAAGAACCCTAACACTAAGGCACTGCTTAGGCTTTACGATCTAAAGATATTTGGGCGTTCGTGAGATGGGCTAGGATGGGTTTTGGCAAGTAGATTAATTAGGTCTATTAACCACGTTATTCTGTGGGACCGTATGCACAGTCGATTATTGATCTATCCTTAAACGCTGGTGAGACTAATAGAAGCACGACCATCGGTAGAAACGAACTTGTATGTTTTGATTAACACATATAAGATTGAGCTGCTCGTGTTGACTGGGCCACTATTCGCACTGTGATGCATTTGTAGCAGTCGACTCATATATTTACTTCTTTTTTCTTTTTCAGATAGTAGGCGATAAAGCAAAGCATCTCAAGATGGTACTCAATTTACTTCAACATCTAACTGGCAAGAAATAATTATCACTTCAACACTTTTGCCATATCAACAAATCGTAGTTAAAATCTAAAAAGTCTTGGACGTGCCGTATATCATGTTTTTGTGCTAGTTATAGGGTAATGGCTGGAGTGCAGCGCCGTGGGATAAATGTGCTTACAACGCACAGCGGATCACTGGTTCGATTCCAATTTTCGCGTTCCTTAAGCTTTCCATCAATCTGGCTTTGGCGAATTTGTACTAGAGTTGCTTGATTTGATGTCTTTAGCCTAGCTCTGTCACAAAATGTATCTCAGGACTCATGAAGAAAACACGATCCTACGCAAAGTTTCAGATGACGAGAAACCTAACTGTTATTAATGAGCGGACCACATCAAAGATACTTCTATCTCCTAACACGGTGATCCTATACTTTCCGACACGTTATGTGTCCTAGTATAGGCAAGAAATCCAGCAACATTAATCTTCAGTGGTTATGAAGTCGATTAATAGTAACGTCATAATCATACAAATTAAAACCCGGCGCTATTTTTGTTCAACCCAACAGATGGGGCAAACTGGCAGCAATAACATTTGACACACTCGAACAAATTTTGGAAGCTGTTAAAGCATTCAATGATTTGTAATTTAGAAAAAACAAGGCTGTATTGTACTGTCAATGCTGTGCTCAAAAATCGTCCTTTAACAAAGTCGTGTTCGCTTAAAAAGAAAAATACGGAGTCATTCAGTCAATGCCGAGGTTAAGCGATAAATGATCTTAGGAATCCAGCTTTATTATTTTCTCTTCTTACCCGGGAAAAGCAATAGTACAGTCTTAGGTTAGATCCCTTCATTGCTGGGCACTGAGTGATATGCTTTGTAGGAGAGTGCTATACATGTTAATATTTGAACCGATGTTCGTATCTTCTACGTAGTACCTTCGTCGGAAAGTCTCCGGAAATTTAATGAACAGAAAGGGCAACCACTCTCTGTGTAATCTGAAAACAGCCGATTGCCTACCCCGGAATTGAATTTATAGTTAGGAACATACCGTGCGAGCCTGACAATTAACATGCACTGCATTCCTTGAGAACAATGCGTTCACTTACATGACACTGCACGCTTTCAACCTTGAGCCAATGTTTTTCCGTTCACATTGGAATTTATTGATTGCAAGAGAAGCCTCTTAAGCATACAGATCTTTGTCTACGGGATATGAGTTTCCTCTTCTGAACGATATCAAATTCTAGTTCATCGAAGCCAATAAGCGTATTTTTCCACTCTTTCAAACTGAAGATCGTTCTCCAATACATTGAGCAAACTAAATTTCGTGCAGTCTACAACGCCAAAGAGTAGATCCAAAATTGAATGAACACTTCGTATAACCATATATACCATCATTCTGATGAGATAAAAGTTCTCTCTAGTAATACGATGTTCGCAGTTTTTGGACCAGCAAAAGAGAAAGAGAATTTGCTGTCAGTAGCGGAATGAGTATTTTCAAGCCTTCAGTGTTTTATCGCATGAATGTAGCTACCATAAGTTCGTGGATTTCCAATATCGGATAGGTGCAAACACCGTATTCTCAATCACTTCATTTGCTTCCGGCGCCTTGAGAGAGCTAAATGTTGACGAATCGATTGTTAGCTACAGGCGTCTTGTATTCTCATCAAATTGTACCTCATTGTAAACTGTCGTAAACTTACTGTTTTCTTTAAATATTTTAGCTGCATCACTGATTGTGATTTCCAGAAAGCAAGGGGTGTAGTCAGTCATCAAAACATCTGTAGGGCTTGATAAATTGAAAAATTTCCGATTATGCTCTAAATCCAGGCGGAACGTTACTTCCTAATATGATTCTTACTCTAAACACGCGACCAAGAAAATAACTCAATGCGCAATCTTTCAGAGACGCACAATACTGCATTATTCATATGAAAACGAATTATTAGGTTAAGGTAGAAGTTCCTTCGCATTTGCTAAATATTTATAGTTTAAACTTAAATGCAATTGAAACAACAATAAATATTCCTCAAAATAAAGACCATCATTATCCACGGTCTTCTGTTAACAATCTACAAGCTTCCTGATTTCCTCAAAAAACCATTCTCCGGGCTTTGAATCAGAGAATTACTGATATGCTGTCTCTTCAACTTGATCTTCCTCAATTTACTCAATTTCAAATCAAAAGCAGGTTCTGCCAGAAAAACCTGTGAGTTTTGGTAGGAAAATACAATGTTATGCATATTAACGACATAAGTTAATTAGATAGGAAACACTGGTCACAAAATCAAATGTTGGAGAAATTTTTGCGCAATAAAACTTTGACAATGAAAATCATCTCAGAAGGGATCGGTAGATTTTTTTGGATATTCACAATGCACTGGACTGAAACAAGAAATTGAACAATCAATAGAGAAATTCGTACCGTCATGGATTCGAAGGTCACCCGTCGAAGAAACGAATGTTACCGATGCGATGGTGATTGTGAGGAATAGAACTTACCTAGAGGTCAGTGGAGTGAGATAGCCCTGCTCCATATTCCCTTCAGGGATTGCAACAGCTGTCCTTTAAAGTACTTCCGTCTCAAGAATCTTTATAGCAGTATGCAGGTGTCGAGTACCAGGAATGTTTGCTTGGTTCAAGGGTACAGATCTAATCGTATTCCTACTTCAAACCAACCCGTTAAATTTCTTCGAAAACCATTAGAGAAGAACAGCTCGTGAACATAAATTTTAAAGAAAATGGCACCGAATACTCTCGAGAATTAGTTGTAATGTCAATGACGCCCTAACAAGTAAGAGTGGAGAGAAATCATGACTATGACGGAGCTCAATTCAAAAGCGTAGTAGTTCAATTACATAGAACAACAACTGCAAATTGGCTTGGTAGTCACCAGTGTCTCGATCACTCTCTACTACGCAGAACAAGGAACTCAGGCAAATCATGGACTGCTTATTGTGTCCGTCATTTACGACATGAATCTCGAAGCGGTAGGAAGTTACTTTTGGCAGTAAAAAAGACCAAGTGTAAAGGGCAGTGGTTCAAAGAACCGGCTTAAGAGATCAACAAGTATCTTGTACTTCTTGGTCCACGTTGTCCCAATTCCCACTATAGCTCTACGATTCAGTACACAATTCAAGGATGCCACACCAAGTAGGTCATATGAATTATAGTAATAGGACTATATAAAATGGAGCATCTGAGCTCATTGTATAGATCCATCTAGCTAAACTGCGTCATGTCCTCGAGGAAATCAAAAGGCGTGACCAAAGAGCCAAAGCCTACAATCATATGGAAGACCATAACGTATTTCGCAACAGTCAAAAGTCAACAATACTGATAAGATCCATAAATCCTAGCCACTTTTCACTCGCAGGCCTGCAGGAGTGGGAGTTGAGCCAGAATTCATTTAATTTCAAGCCCTATTTTTCGTTTCGTCTCGTTACCTCACATCGAATTGAGACTTCCAAACGATTTTTTCTATCCATTCATGGAAAAATCAGCAGTGGCTTACGTAGACATTGTAGTTGTTACACTGATGTATATTTTTATTCATAGCTCAGATGTATTCTAACAAAATAAACAACCGCTGTGTAATGATAATTTATATTAGCACATAATGAACGACGATATTCGCTTCTCAACCCGTGCCGATAATTCTACAATAAAAAAGAGAACACGAGTTTAGAACTAATAAAGAGTAGACTTTAGTCCATCGCACTAAGGGAGTAATTAATTCTCTAAAAATGCTGCTTTCAATCTTTAATCTGTTTGAGATTGAAGCCTTCGAAGAACTGGAAATGAAGTCTAAATACTTAATGCAAAGCTGAACAACAGCAGAACACCGTGCATTGTTTGCGAGATCCATTTAGCTGATCACTTCGTTACCGGAAATCGAAGAGTAGCAAAAGGCAAAATAAAATCCAAAATAAGTTCCGAAAAACTTTAGCCTCATCGTTGCACTAAAACTAAATTTCTACTCTGTCAGTAAATATCTGTAGATTTTAGAAGATTTTATCCTAATAGATAATGTTCACAAGATTGTTTTGAGTTGAGAGGCCAAAATGGTTTTTCCACATATGGATTTGCATCAGCTATATTGTCCGTATCGTCCATTTTGTGTCAATGATCACCCGAAGTGAGGTTCAAACCTCAGCCAAATTCTGGGAAAGACGCCCACACACTAGGAGAAGAGCAAGAAAAGTGCTAAAAAGAGAAAAGTGAAAGAACAAGTGCAAATAAGGAACGCTGATCACAAAAATACTGTTGAAATTACCATTGAAGATCATTAACGTGAATACCAAGAATATATATGGGAGCATATTATGGCGATATTTGCAAAGCTTCAAGGAGCACGAGGTGATAACAAGTAGATAAAGGGCAGATCAAAACAAAAAGGCTCAAGATAATAGAAAATGTACAGGGGGCAGTGCAACAGCACATTTGAACTCTCAATTAATAATTCTAATGAACTCTCAGAGAACGAAAGGCTAACAAATGAAGTAATTATCTGATAGCAGAACTTGGAAAGCACTCAGGTCCAAATCCCCTCAGAGTCGTCCAACTCTACTGACACAGCCATTACATCTAAATAAGGAGATACTTTATATATGCATAATATGAGACGGCAACTATAAAAACAACGAAATTACTTATATTGATCAATGAAAGGAGCAATAGGGAAAAAAATTGCTCTAACCTTGGCGAGGACTGGGTTGCTCAACAAAAGGAGTCGGTCCACCCATGGCGACTGCGCCAGTTCCCTGCTGCATCACACTGCCAAGGGCTTCTGGTCGAATAACAACTGCGCGGTTGAATAATACGTGGCAGTATATTTTACCCATTATCCCACTTATATTAATACAATTAACGATTTTGGAAACACGGTTTAATGGACGTGCATAGCGCGCAGAACATTATTTTCTTTCCCGTGCTGCAGCGCACTGAAAAGGCCTTCTCACAAACCAAGTCTTATATTAATATCGCCTTTTTTGGCTATTAAATGACTACTAGAAGTTTAGCGAAAATCCGTGACCCACAGAAAAACGATAAGGACCAGTGTACGACTATTTGTAGACTTGGTTCACAAAGGGTTAACTACTATGAATCGCAACAGTCATGCACCATTCGAATATAACTACACTTATGAAGATATTCCTCAAGAACCGTTCATTTTCTTGCTTGAGCTTTCGCATCAGGGCATCCTTATGTCTCCGAACAGTGCCGATTTCTTCTCGTGGAGCTTGCATTTTTTCGAGAAGAGTCAAGTGCCGGTCTTTCTCGGCTATGGCGGCTAGCAACGCCTCTTGCCAAAGAGACAATTTTGTGATGTGATTATCTTGTACAAAATGGATTAACGATAAAGAACAATACTTCATCTGCATCAGCAGCTCGATATGTTGACGTCGTTCCGTTCGAACGCCGAATCTGCTGTTCGTGTTCACCCGATCCACATTCGGCATGTCGCTTCCTCAGCTCAGCATTCTCACGTCGTGCATCGTTCAACTTAAAAATCATAAAGGGTGAACGATGAAGCGTTCGGCGCTGGGCTGTCCCTACGAAATGCACCGTAAATCCGACACCATTAAGTTTGCAAAGTCAGCCTTTCGGGAAGGTGGATCCACGGCCTTTGCATCTCTAACTGGCAAATCTGGACGGTTCACCTTCTCTTTATCTCTAGCCCCAGCGTGCCATTATCAGACGCAACAGTCGAGCACTTTCAGACGCATCAAAATGGAGGTTAGAGATAAAGGGGAGGTGGAGCGAACCACTAGTTGCCGGTTAGAGATGTGGAGTTCTTAGGTTCCACAGTCCCAAAAGGATTAATTTAACTCATATTCGGACATATGGAGACCTTGAAATTCATCATATTAGCATTTTTATCGCACTAGACAAGTCTGTTAGCAATATCCTGAATAAGCAGAAAAAATTTAGAGTTACTTACTAAAATGCATTACCCTGATCTATGTTGAATTTCATGGGGACAGAACATTACTGTCTCTATCTTTTTTAACACATTTTTCATCTTCACGTAAAGAAATCGTCTGTGCAACAGCTTTAATTTACCCTACGTTTGCGCCAGGACTTCGACATTATTCTAGAGACAGCAGATCACTATTTTGACGAACCTGCTTCTTCACTTGATGAAGAAGATGCTTCTGCTGTGAAAGGTGCACCTCGCGTTCAGCCGTTATGCTCACTGATTCTTGCAATGCCTCCTCTAACTCCTCGATCCTGTGTTTATAAGAAGTTACAAGCTCATCTACGAGTTTGATATTCTCACAAAAAATTGCGATGAATATCTCTTTTTTGCCTGAGCACTGATTCCCCCAGAAAGAACACTACTCGGCAAATATAGCTGGAATTTCTCCCTTCAAAATAAATCATAGATTACGAGAATTTTTGAGAGCAGCGGTAGCGTTACTATAAGCAACACGAAATTATAGTTCAAGCCAAAACATTAACAACAAAAGAAACAGAAATGAATTTGAACCTTAGTCAAGGTCCCGCTACTTGTCGCATCCATCTCGTCACGATCGACTGCGCTCTTCAGCTGTTTACATTGCTAACTCAGCTGAGTCTTTTCCTTCTCCAACTGACGCACCATTTTCAACAATTTCTCAACTTCACTTTGAGCTGATTCATCCTGTAGTGGGACTGAGTGAAAGTACCTTCTAGACTGTGATGGAAAATGGATTAACAAGAGTGATTCAAGATTAATGGGTGGACAAAGGTGACTGCGGAATAAAAAGGCTAAATATTCACGAAATCACTGCATTTCGCTTTCATTTGAATTTGCACTAGACTAAAAAACGTGAGAACGAAGGTTTCATTAGATGAGAGTAGTGAAGAAAACCGGTGGCCTGTGGCCAAACGAATAGTGATGCTCGACGCAGGATTGATCCCACTAAGACCTCGGAACGCGCCGGCCTGGCTATGTCCAACATTTTAAAATGAAAAAAAGTGTGCTCAACCAGTATTTCCACGACGTTTATGAAGAAGATGAAATCCTCAAGCAAGCGAGAAGACCAACCGAATGCCAGTACTGGGCCTGCACAGCAAGAAAAACTGTGACAGGCGTCAAACAAGTGACAAAAGTGGAACAAAACTATCCTCATCAAGTTGATTTAGCATTGAAATTACAATCGAATCATTGATAAAAGTACCTAGTGAATGACAGCTACTCCGATATCTCCTAACTCTCAAATAATAAAAGTTCCTTCCACGCTGCTAAGGCACAGATCTCTGATAATTTCAAAAGAGTATTATATGCACAAACAGAACTTGAAGTAAGGTAAAAGTAGATGTATCTGCAGAAAAAGTGATGGCAGCAAGAGCTCCGGTAGCGCTGTGGCTCGTACGATCCTTAGGAAAGGATAAGACACGGGTCTAACTCCCGCTAGAGGTTCAAAGTCATTAACTCAGCATTATTGGACATATAGTGATTGAATCATAAAAATGCTGGAAAGCGATTGAATAAAGAATTTTTCAACAAATATTACGGAGAAGCAGGGTCATGAATACCTGACCTCTCGACGAAGTTCGTCGGTTCCCTTGTCAACCATAACAGCTTGTAGCCGTTGTTGTGAGTTAGCAAGTTCACGATCTATGTCTCTGATCTTCGAAACTAATGCAGTCAGAGAGGAATGGATAATGATGAGGCTTCAGCACATTGCGGTCTACCAGCTCTTTTTGCAAGTTTTCCACGTTGCTCCTAAGCATTCTCAACTAAAAAACTTCATATTTGGACGACTTTCATGTCAATATCAAAGATATGCTCCCACTAGCTTCCCCTGGACTATCAAGTAGAGGGTTGATCAACACCTTTTACCGAAGCTAGTCCAAACTCTCGTAACGGACACTCAATTTAGTTTCAGCTATTACACAAATTAGTTTGATTACGGACAAATACAAATTGCATTAAGCACAACCATAATAGAAAGGGGGAGGGATATTCGAACCTACTCTTCAGGATATGATTACGTCAGTCTGATACGTTTCCTGTTGCTCCATTCTTTCCGTCTCAGAATTACGTCTCAACTGGTCCATGTGCTCTTCGAGGCGCTTCTTCTCGAAGGCTACTGTAAAAGAAAGCAACTCTATCAAGACAATATGATCTGATAACATATTTTGAGTTTTTTATAAGGTTTGTTACGACACTTCTCATCAACCATTCGTCGTCAATTTCTCTATACAGGGAATATGTCCAGAACGAACTGTCTGAGCGAAAAGGCACTATGCTACTAGTAAGGCTGGAAGGCCAAGACACCTATCCAGCACTTCATAAGCGCCGTAGCATACCTTGTGAAAGGATAAAAATATGCTATCAAATTACAGTATTTGTCAGCAAGGTCTCAAAGTACCGATTGAAAAGTTTTGTGTTAACACAAAGAGTATCTTAAACAGAGTGCAGTACCTGATAATCCTGGTGATATACAAAACTTTATACCTCCAAAAGGTAGCAAACAAGCATCTCTTCCATCCCAACCGCGCGTGCTAACGTGTTGCATTACTGGTGCTCTTCCTTGAGTGTGAATTATGTTTTATCAAAACCACATTGATAGTGTGTGTAAGCCTTATAGTTGAAATACAAAGCCATGCCTATCAAATGCTTGGTATAAGCTGCAGAGTAGTGAATCCTGAAAAACTTATGGGAAAAACGAGAATTCAGGTAGATCGTGACTATGGTTTCAGCACTGTGATAGAAACGAGTTCGATGAAGCTGAACTTCTCGGCGTTGATCGATCCTTAAGGGATGAGTCATGTAACCGACTTTATCAAGTTCAGTTTGAAGTGACTGAATGCACATCTGGCTTTTATAATGACTCTTGGAGGCTTATCGATCTATCAACTCAGTGATGCTATCCTTCAAAACAAGTTCGGTACTAATTCATTGACCCCGGAGAATGAAAGGCTTGGTGAGCCTTGGGAGCGGGAACGAACCATGATCCCTATATGAGTCGCAAGACACCTCTGATCCTGCTTCATATGTGCCCTAAAAGCTAGTTAACATAGATTAAACACGCCCAAGTAGATATGGTATCTATGCCAGCCTAATCGTGTTTATGCCAGGGTAACAATATTATCTTCAGTGCCTAGGACAATGTTCTTCTAACTACCGACACCACAGGGTACAATCATAGTGTTTCAACATAGATGAGAAAAATACTGCTTGAAAAGCGTACAGGCAGTGATGCCAGCAGATTATGAGCCCGATTATATGCAAATTATGCAACAATCTCTTACTTAACTCTATCTTATCCTTTAGCTCATTCTCTTTTATCACATCAGGATGACTCAGTAGTCGGATCTGAAAACATGACTCTTAATCTTTAACATCTTGTTGATCAGCATGAATGTCTCAGCCACCTTTGCAGGATCAAGCTCTGCTTCTTCATCTTGTAACAATGTTACCAACCCGTCAATTCGTCCGATCATTTGAGATATACGGTGATCTGACTGTTGTAGTTAAGAAGATTCATCTACACCGAGGAATGGCACGTTTTCGTTCTCTTTTGTAACAATAATCTACTTTTTTCGTGAAAAATGCCTTGAGAAAGCTACTGAAAAATACGCGGTAAGAATAGCAATATTGAAAACCGAAAAATGATACAAATATACAATACATTTAAGTCGAACGAACGTGAATCCGACGCTATTAGAGACGTTTCCACATAATCAATAATCAAAACGATTGGGTTAGGAAGCCCTTAGCAGCCACCCGAGACTGCGTAAGAAATGGGACTGGCAATAATTCCTTCTTTTTCATTTTCTTTCGAAGGTCAATTCTAATACACATAACATACCTGCTCATTCTTCTCACTTAACTCCCCCCCCCCCCCCCACCTTTGATATTAACAAGTTCGCCCTCCAAACGTTCTATTCGCCGATCTCTTTGCTCCATTTGCTGGTTTTTCCTTCTAACTTTTGCCTGAGTGCGTCAACCTTAATGATGACTACTGAGAGAGTGATCTAAGAAATCATTAGTCTATTTAGCTTTCATCGATATTAGCCTTCTTCCCTGTATAGAGGTTAGACGTGTTCTGCGATACAGGTGATCGATCAGCCGATTGTCAATAGTTCGATCCAGCGTTCAACGTTCATCAAGTCTTCCATTTCTTCGGAATCGGTGAGTTGGTATCAGAACAGAATGGGAGGATAGCAGTACTGAGTTAATACATCGCTAAGGCACCACAACTCATTGTAAAGACCGACATGCATCCAGTCATGGGCAACAATGCTACGACTGGAGTCGAATGCACCCCTCAGGGATTGATCAAAGGCGAGAGCTTTGTCCTTTATCCTCTATTTAGAAGCATTAGCCTGCACCTCTACCACTTATAATCAACTAATTACAGATTCGAATTACCACCAGTGGTAGCGAGTCATATTCGCCGCCCCATAACATAACGATTATGTCCACTCAAGAGACAAAATCAAAAGTTCATCGAACTTTTAGCCTGTTGCACTCTCTTGCACTCTAGAAAGACAGAGACACATGGAGAGGGGGTAACAATGGGTAACAAGTATGGATTCTCCCTAGGGCTCCTACTCAAACGTTGAGCTTCTCGGATTCATTCGGGTGTAGCATGAAGCTTATTTGTTGAATTGGTTTCGCCTAGCGCAAGCAATTACCGATCACATAAGTGTGGGCGGATACTTAGCTGAACAGCTGGTACAAATGGAAGATCCGCAAAACACCCAAATCGCCGTACGCATAAATGCAACTTCTGAAAACACAACTAAATCGCTTTATCACAGAGCGACCATTTCCGTGAATTCTCACTTAAATCGCGTTTACGTCTTCGTTTGACGGCGCTGCAGCTTTATGACCAACCAATCTGATAGCTCTTACATGAATGGAATCACTGTTAGCCTGATGAGGTAGTCAATTTAACAAGGTTAAGCAGAGTCTGGATTTCACTACAGGATTTAGAGGCAAGGTACGCAATGTTTTGCTACTGGTATGAATCCTAGATATTGACTCAAACCTCATGTGAACTTTAAACTAACTTATATCGCAGGAAAAGTGCTAGCGCAACAGGAACGCGATAGTGCATTGGTTAGCACGCGAAAGTGTGGACGCAGGTTTTAACTTCCGTCCGAAGTCCAGAGCAGTGTATATCACTCAGCTTCATTGACTCGAACCATGTAATTTACGGAATACATTCGCAAAGATTCATTACACACTGTCTTCACATTTATGATAACACAACGCGATAAAAATGACTGTAAATAGAATATGCGAGCAATAGTACAATCTTCGTACAAAGATGTTATGTTAGGTTGAGAAGAAGTTTTGAGAAATTTTTGAAAGCTTCATTTTTGACATCTTCGTGTCGCTTATTATTAACAGTCCTCTATATCCATTAAATCGACTGTTTCTAAAATCTCGTAATAAACATTCAAAATCAAATCTAAAATAAAATAATGTTTTCAGCCTAAAACGAGGTTGGTACGCCAGGGCCATGCACCGGTGTTTCGGAGGTTCGTGTTCCTCGTCAGTGACAGCCGCCCACATTGAGCCCGGCATTGTATCAAGGAGGGAGGCGTAAGTGGTATGTGGTGATGGATGAGGTTTAAGAAACAGTCGATTTAATGGATTAGTTTTGGTCTACCAGCCAAAACCATCGACTGATGGTGATGGACCAGTGTATTGTACACTATGCCATCACCACATACCACATACGCCTCCCTCCTTGCTACAATGCAGGGCTTAATGTGGGGCGGGGGTCACTGACGAGGAGGACGAGCCTCCGAAACACCGGTGTATGGCCCTGGCGTACCAATCTCGTTTTAGTCCTCTATATATCTATCTACTTCATTAATCTCACCCAAAATATC
Source organism: Parelaphostrongylus tenuis (assembly GCA_019055375.1). NCBI lineage: Eukaryota > Metazoa > Nematoda > Chromadorea > Rhabditida > Metastrongylidae > Parelaphostrongylus > Parelaphostrongylus tenuis. The sequence goes on along the minus strand of JAHQIW010005982.1, from coordinate 75,622 downwards.
TATTGAACAGTATGATCTTACGGAATAATAACAGCTTGCGGGGTAGAGCAGCGGCAGGAGCAGCAACATAAGAGCCAGTAGCATCCCACCAGCAGTCCAGACGTTGCTCCATCCGAACTATGGGTATGGAGACTGGATCACGTGCTTCTATTTGTAGCCCAGCGCCTTCACCTTACCTCTATTTCGGACTCTTGCGAGCCCTTCCCAAAAATTGGCCAGGGGGTGCGTGCGCCTCGTTGCGCGGCCATGTATGGCAGTGACCACAGTGGGCCACCACCGTCACCATCCCTGGTTTTGCTTGTTGAGAACTAAGCTCACCAGGCCCTTTGAACTCAACTCACACTATGTTGGAGGACTCGTGTGACTGCTAAGAGAAAAGAGCAGCGTATTACGGCCGGTTTCCAACCACTATCTCTCGCCGAGGAGTCGCAGAGAAATTGCGCTATAGCGCGACTTTCCAATCAAATGTGAAAACTATGAACAAAAAGGATTTTGAAATTGAGTGTGAAGTCGATGAAAAAATTTTTCCAATGGAAAGTATTCATAAATCAGTGAAAATAGTGAGATTTTCTGTGATAGTCCTCCTTAATTCTTTTGATTTCTTCACACGTGATCATGTCAGTCACCAATTCCAAACCGTTTCGTTGTCTAGATCACCACTAAACCTGTCTAAAGGACACATAAACTGACAAAATATTAGGTTGGGCAAAAAGGTCTGAGAAATTTGAAGGCTTCTTTTGTATATGTATGTTTATGTATGCTTTCTTTTGTATGTGTATATATACATCTACATATATATACATATATATGGAAAAATAAAGGTCTCGGAGTTATTAATCATTGAGAGACGCGCCTTGCATTCGTCTTTAACCTTTATCTTCGTTTGAGATGACTGAATGCATATTTGGCCTATGCAATGACTCGCCTCTGCCTACCACTGTAAAGTCAATGTTGCTTATCCTCCCAGAGGAGTTTGACATCAGTCTGGTACCAATTCACCAGGCCCAGGAGGGAAGAAGGCTAGGTGAGTTAGAAGCCCGTAATTGACCATGAGTGCAACGCAGAGCACCTCTACTTTAACCACTGTGCACATGCGGCCCTATATATACATAATTATATAAATATACAATAATTAAGAGAAGCTGTGAGCCATCGACTGTAAAGCGACTCAGGCATCATATCGTGTTGTTTGGTCTTCCCATCTATATTTGGAGCAAGTGGCTCTGAAAAAGGTGATGTTGGCGAAACCTACGTGCGCCATTGACCATATAAACCTCGAAAAGTTAATAGTAGGCTATCGAATATATATATATACATGTACATATATAGGTGTATATAAATATACATATATATATATATATATATGTATATGCATGTGTATAGTGAATAAAAGTGAGCTGTAAAGCACACTATTAGATCACTGGTTCAATCTGGCATCCCGGACCCACTATGCCTTCAGTTCGTCAGTGATCAATGGGTTTGTGCCAAACGTTCCTAGGATGGTACCCTGCAAGTCATTTTGTAGGCTATTTATGTACTATACCTTCATTTCATTCCTTTAACAGCGTCGAATACATTCCACATCCCCAAAGATTATTGAAAGCCGATCGCCGCATCCTTTTTCATTCTTTTACCACTCATGCGGAGAATAATTGGACAAACGACTATTTTGCTGATAAGTATGGTGCCTTAGTAAAAGAAATGAGAAATTTGATCACAGATGGTAAAATTCCAGTCCGAGACATTGTATCTTTTCCAATTTACGACCAGGACAGATCTCAAATTCTGGTAATCAAAGATTCATTACACAGTGTCTTTACATTTATGATAACACAACGCGATAAAAATGACTGTGAATAGAATATGCGAATAATAGCACGATCTTCGTACAAAGACGTTATGTTAGGTTGAGAAAAAGTCTTGAGAAATTATCTAAAAGCTTCATTTTTTGACAAATTCTTGTTGCTTCTTATTAACAGTTCTGTATATATCTATCAATTTCATTAATTTCGTTCAAAATGTCTATTGAACAGTGTGATATTCTGCAATAATAACAGCTTACGGGGTAGAGGAGCAGCGGAAGCAACAACATAACACCACTAGCACCCCACCAGCAGCCCAGACGTTGCTCCATCCGATCTATGGGTATGGAGACTAGATTGCGTTCTTCCTACTTGTAGCTGAGCGCCTTCACCATATCCCTGTCTCGGACTCTTGTGAGTCCTTCTCAAAGATTGGCCAGGGGGTGCGTGCGCCTCACAGCGTGTGGACTCAGCTGCGGTGACCACGGATGGCACCACCGTCACCGTCCCTGGTTTTGCATGTCGAGAACTAAGCGCACTAGGCCCTTTGGACTCAACTCACACCGTGGTAGGGACTCGTGTGACTGCTAAGAGAAAAGAACAGCGCATCACGGCCGGCTTTCAACCACGATCTCTCATCGAGGAGTCGCAGAGAAAAATGCGCTTTAATGCGACTTTCAAATCAAATGTGTTACTCGTAGGAGCATAGTAACAAGTTGGACCAGTGATAGTACATCAAAACATCAGTAAAACTATGAACAAAAAGGATTTTGAATTTGAGTGTGAAGTCGATGAAAAAAAATTTCCAGTGGAAAGTATTCATAAATCAGTGAAAATAGTGAGATTTTCTGTGATAGTCCTCCTTGATTCTTTTCATATCTTCACACGTGATCATGTCAGTCACCAACTTCCAAAAAAACGTTTCGCTCTCTAGATCACCACTAAACCTGTCTAAAGGACATATTAACTGACAAAACATTAGTTTGGGCAAAAAGTTCTGGGAAATTTTCGAAGATTCATTTTTTGCATTTTTGTGTTCTTTTTTTTATTGATAAGAGCACGTCTGGCGCAGTGGTTAGAGGTGCTCTGCGTCGCACACGAGGTCAATGGTTCGATCTCACGCTCATGGCTCACCAAGCCATCCATCCCTCCGGGGTCGGTGAATTGGTACCATACAGGTCTCAGACTTGTCTGGGAGGATAAGCAGCACTGACTCGGTTCAGCGGGAGGCCACCGCGAATCATTTTGAAGGCCACGTATGCGTTTAAGCACCTCAAACGAAGTGAAAAGTTGAAGTCGAAGGCATGAGCGCATCCCTCAGGGAATGATCAACGCCGAGAGCTTTATCCTTTACTATTTTTATTGATACTTCGTATATATTAATCTAGTTTATTAATTTCAGCTTGAAAATATCAGCTAGTGAACAATGTGATGTGCGTGTGTTGATTCGTCATTAATAGAGAAAAGGTCTAACGATTCTCAAAGCCATTGATGAGATTGTTGAGAGTGAACATGCCGATGCAACGAAAAAATCGACCGTAGACAGATGGCTTAAGCGATTCATGGAAGGCAAAGTTTGATCTCGAAGACAGGCCTCATTCTGGCCGACCGTCTTGAAGGATGAAAGTGACTTGCAAGCCGCTTTGAACGCTAAGCCTCCAGCGAACACTCCGTTTACAGTCCAGACGTTGCTCCATCTGATTATGGCCTCATACGATCAACGCAACACAATGGCCGTCGATTTAAATCATTTGATGAAGATGAAGCATGTCAAGAGTTTTTCGATCCGAAGAAGCCAGAGTGGCTCTTCGAGCAGATTCGAAATCTTCTAGAGCAGTGATAAAATGGCGTGGACAGTGGTGTTCTACACTGAAGAATAGTTATTGTTGTTTTTGCTGTTAATATGCGCATCGAAACGAAACTTTGAAAAATTTCTAAAGAACTTTTCGCTCAATCCTAGGTACAGAGAAATGTGGCATGATGACCTAGGCGAAAGGTTGTCTTGAATGATTAAGCTATCACGGGGTCTTTGAGAGAACTTCCATTTGGCCAGTTTTTCGTAGCCTTCCTTTTCACTATCAAGTTGATCCGAGACCCACAGTGCGATGTCCATGTGATATGGGTCCTCGTAATCCCACTAAATCATGTCTATATATTGAAACCTAGGAATTGTTGCAACTGGGTAGACGAAAAGATCTGAATACCGAAAACGGTACTTTTATGGTTTAAAGAATGCTAGAAACCCTCTACTTGTAGGATTTTGGTGAAGGGCAAAACTGTGGATTATCTGATTGTCCCACTTGTAAAATGGCTTCTCAAAAAGAGCACGTTTAGAAGATTTTATTGGTTTAATTGCCAAAACAGTGAATTACAAATCGAATGTTAATTCAATAACGGTTCGCCTGCAGAGGTGATACTCCAATTACTGAGCACAGTAATATCTTACGAGCTAGATATTCAAAAATACTGAGTGACAAGCAAAGCTAAAGCTCTGGTGGTATTGAACCAGCGTTTCACGCCGGTGTGAATGAATCGCAGGATTCAACTCCCGCCTGAGGTTCAGAATATTCCATATCACCTAACATCATCAGATATATACTTATAACATTGGAAAACTCCTATGAGGAGCAGTGAAATCGAAGACTTTTTTAAGGCGTCATTGTTTGATCCATTATGTTTGTACTCTTTCTCTAGATACGATAGCTGATGTTTCGGGTTATTAAATTTCTTTAGAGCCTGAAAGTGCCATATAACCATATATAATAATCATAGCTTTCGTTTCGAGTATTTTCCTAAGACCACGCTAAAATTTCAATATGCCAGATGATCATTTTCTGAGCTATGCATGTGGACTGTTATATAAGGGCTGAGTTGTAGAGTCGGATACACGTGTTTCAACCTTGACAGTCTCATCAGTCGGGCGGTACCCTTTCCGTCTTTAGCCAATCCTCCCGCGGCGCTCAGTTCCCTATACTAAGAGTAGGCGACGACGAACATTTTACACTATAAGTCCAGTGAAATTATCCCTAAACAAACAGTGCTGTATATATTGTGTAATAAGAATGCGTAACTCAAAAAATGATTATTTGGCATATTAAAATTTGACCGCGCTCTTGAGAAAACACTCGAAACGAATGATATGACATATTAACAATACCAGCCAAGAGCAACTGAGTGTACCTTAATTCAAATGTTATAAGTTTTAAAAAAGATAATACAACTCTTCTAGTGTTCAATGATTTCCGCAATATACAATACTCAATAGTCATCTCAGCTGTTAAGGATCAAAAAATGGATAGTTAATCAACAATGATTATGCATACTGAATCCGATACTATTTCGTCGATAACACTCAATAGTTTAAGTTATTAGTATGCTTCGCGAGCTGGAATTTATGCAAAATTATAGTACTTATTCTCTGTATGAGCATTATCCGTTGGTGCAACCTTTGCCACTGTACATGTCACTTATTATGCGCATTTTATGTACTTTGTTAGGTGGTTCGCCTTAAGGTGATTCCATTTATCTCCGTCGAGCTCCATGAACTCAGAATAACTTTAGTGTGATAGCGTACAGGTGTTTGTAGCCGTCCAGCAGTAAACCATAGACCCGGACGTGCTCTACTTCCCATGGTTATCTTAATCTTCGTTCACCGCTTTCATGTATACATTATGCTGACTTTCGTGATTCATTTATGGTTCTTCTATACAAAGAGGAACAGCATACTCTTGCATAGGAAAGATTCTGTGCAATAAGCTACAGGCGTACTTACAAAAGAATAACTTGTCAGTTTCGCCAGTTTCTTATTTGTTCGTTGTCACTCAACATTCACTTCTTCGGAAGTGTGCCTTTGATGGTCCACTAAAAAAATGCGAGCCAGTTTGACCTTTCTGGGCTTGATGGGAGGAAGATTTACAAACCATCAGCCAATTATGCATTATGGCTACAAAGTACATCAAGAGACAATGGCGAAACGATAATTGGTGTAACGGCTGTGAAGGGTGTTGTTAACCAGAAGCTTACCCCACTTTCCCTACGACAGGAGGTGTTCAATAACATGTGAGATTTGAGTACAAGAAAGTGAAGGACTTCTACGCACTCTACATGCCCGATTTTTAACAGCTGATTATAGTACACTATATCTATAACGATCTAAAGAATGATGTCTCAAGAAAGACGCTCTCATTCTCACAAAATAGGCGACAACCACGCATCGAGAGCAGGGGCACAAATTTGTTTTTCAAGGTTGCTGTTCTTATACTGGCAAGTAAGGATTCTTTAGAAACATGAGAGTTCATTGCTAAAAACAACTGTAGGAGAGTCTTTCAGTGGTATTCCACATTTTATGACACTAAAATGTCTCTAACATACAGCTTTGATATATAATTATCAACAAAACCCGTCCACCCAAAGGGCTTGTTTACCACAAAGGTGAGGAGTAAATTTCTCTTCGTTGGTATATAGCACTAAAAAAGTTTTCGGAAAGCCAAGCTCAGCACTAAATTCTACCTTTCTCAAGCTGTAAAGTGGCTACTGGTAGTCAGTGAAACGAAAGAAAGTACAACTTTTCAATTGCATGAAGTATGAATTCAACGCAACGAGTTTGGACTGTTGAGCCGTGCTGAATCATGAGTAGAAGTAAGTCATTATGGAGTGATATGAATTGTATAGGTTGGTGATTTTGGATATCCTGAATAAAAAATCTACAGCATCAATGATAAGTTCAGAAATTGAAGGTTAAAATATTGCATTTTTTCTGTGGAAGTATCCCACAAGTGATGAATGTAAACTCTATTAAGGCTTGATTCTATTGAATATCAAAACTCCGCCGTTTAAGGATCTTCTGAGATTTTTGCATTGCTAAAATGTGTATTTGAATTGAACTCTTGCGATGCAGTGGATATAATTGAGAAAAATGTGTTGGTAAATGCGCTGTGACCCCAAGATTGTATTGAAAAGTTTGGACTTTAGGACACCGGACGTACTGCAGATACGCTTGTAAAAGTCCCATCAATGTTGATCTACCTATCCATTGCAATATTGCTTTAGAACCAAAATTGCACTATATAATTTCCAACAGGCCAGCTGTGAATTTCATGATAACACCGAAAGCAAGGCGTTGTCCTATTTTGTTCAGTAGAGGACACTATATAAGACTCTTTTCCACATTACAAGCTCAGTATCATCATCAGACGGACCTCCCTTTTTGAGGGATCCCACCCGGTTAGTCGCGAGGGCATGTGGCGCGTCCCCAGGTGGTGGATAGGGGAATAAACGCGAACCAAAAGCGACCGTGTGCTTCCTAGAGATGCAGGTGAATTCAGGGGACGAGCTCCCTGCTTCTGCAGCGCCGACTTGACAAAAACTCTATGTCTACGAGTCCAGTCGGCCAAAAGCCTGCAATCAAGCGGCTGGGAAGTACATGGCAGGCGGTTAGGGTCGCCTCCAACAAATAAGCTCCTCCCGCTCCTCCGAGAGAGACTGGCAAGCTACTCGTGAGTACCCAGCCCCCACGTTTAGCGCATGGCAAGCTATGCGTTGGGTATTAAAATGGCAAAAACAGTATCAAATATGGGCCTCATTCCCCTGACACCGAGAGAGCCCCTGGTACGGCAGCGCCAGGTAGGACGAGTACGGAGAGGCTGCTGAAATCTCAGGGCCGAACTAGGCTGCCAAGATCGAAACGGACTAAAATGACGATCTGTACCTACAACGCAGAAACCCTTGCTCACGAATCCGCTGTAGAAGATCTATTGATTCAAGCAAGAAGAATAAGGTACGACGTTATTGGCCTGGCTGAGACGAGAAGGCGCCATCCTTTTCACGCTGTCTATGACACCGGAGAAGAACTGTTCCTTGGAACATGCGGTCGCAGAGGTGTCGGTGGCGTTGGCGTCCTCGTCAAATCGAATTTGACCGTGAACATTGATTCGTTCGAACAACTAACAACCAGTATCGGAGGATTACGGTTGAAACGATATGGTTCTACGCCGGCTTTGGCCATCTTCGTTGCTTACGCACCAACACCAAGCTGTGACAAAGACGAAGTCGAAGCGTTCTATATGGACCTCGAAAAATTCTTCAGAAAAGATCATACATTCCTCAAGGTCATTGTCGGAGATTCGAACGCAAAAATTGGACCTAGAAGAACGTCTGAAGAACGTCACTCAGGGACCCACGGACTAGAATGGAATGAGCAGGGTGAGAAGCTGTTCGAGTTTATCATGACGACTTAAACCATCCATGGTAACTCGCAGTTCCAAAAGCCTTTTTTTCAGCTATGGACGTGGGAGTCTCCCAATGGAGAGCACTATAACGAAATAGATCACATCATAGTAAATCGAAGGTTTTGCCTGACCGATGTCGCTGTTGTTCCTAAGTTCTAGACGGGATCCGACCATCGCCTCCTTCGCGAAACTTTCGGTTTTTCGAGGAGAGGAGAGAAAGCCGCCAAATTCAAACAACGAAGTTTCAGAACTACCATAAACTGGGATGTATTCAAATCATTAGTCGGCTCTTGGGAAGATACCGTTGTCGACAACATCGACGAAGAATACGATCGACTCGCTGAATATCTTCAAGTTAGCGCTATAAAAGCCGAGAGCCCTAAGGTCACGAAGAGACGCTTGTCTCCGCAGACATTCGAGCTGATACGTCAACGCGGAATCACACGAGCCACAGGCAACCGAATCCTTATGTTCGATCTTGCGAAACGATGCAGAGAAGCAATAAAAGAAGACCTTAAAGAGAGAAGAGCAGCAGCTATGGCAGAAGCTGCAGAAGCTGCAGAAGCCGTGAAGAGCGTTCGTAAAGCCCAGCGAGTCGCCAACTATAAGACCAAGATGATTGCACTCCGATACCCTGACATGACATTTACAGCTTCGAGAAGGGCTATGGAGAAAATCAACCTCCAATACTACTCGGATCTCTTCGCCAGCCATGTCCTCTTATCGTCATATAAATTGAAAGAGGACGAATATGTTATTCCACCGGTCCTCCCTTCCGAAATCCGACATGCTATATCGTCGGTGAAGAACAGAACAACACCCGGTCCAGACAGGATTAGACCAGAACACCTGAAGAACCTGCCGCCAGTTCTCATCAACACCCTGGCTCGGCTCTTCACTCGCTACCTGTCAAAATGCAAGGTTCCTATTCATTGGAAAACCAGCAAGACGTATTGTTGTTCAAAAAAGGGAGACCTTCACGACATAGGCAATTATCGCCCAATCTGCTTATTGTCCGTTTCTATGAACTCTTTACTCGAGTCATCCTAAAGAGGATTGACAGAACACTGGACGAAAGACAGCCATGCGAGCAAGCAGGGTTACGAAAAGGATTTAGAACCATAGACCACATCCATACGATTACAAGAGTCATTGAAGTTTTACGAGAGAACAAGCAACCTCTTTGTCTCACTTTCATCGATCTGAAGAAAGCCTTTGATTCAGTGGAAACAGGAGCGGTTTTAGAGGTTCTGTATAACCGAGGCGTCCCTCCTCGGTACTTAATGATTATTCGTGAGCTTTACAAAGATTTCACGTCAAAAAATATCTCCATTCTACAACAATATCACCATTGACATAAGAAGAAGGGTTCGACAAGGTGATACAATTTCGCCAATACTATTCACTGCCACCCTGCAAAACGTCATGCGAAAATCAAAATGGGAAGATATGGTACTGAACATTGACGGTCGACAATTAAACCATCTTCGCTTTGCTGACGACATCGTTCTCATAACACCAAACATCAGTCAAGCGGAATGAATGTTGAGCGATTTCGATAACGCCTTTGGAAAGATTAGCCTTCAACTAAATCTAACGAAAACAATGTTCCTTAGGAACGGATGGGTTTCGAATGCCTCATTCACGCTCCACAAAACGACAATCTCCGAATGCTCCAGTTACGTCTATCTAGGTCGTGAAATCAACATAATGAACGACCTCGCTCCTGAGCTGAGCAGGAGGAAACGAGCGGCTCTAGGAACTTTTAAGAGCATCGAAGATGTAGTGAAGAGGACTAAGAACATCCGACTCCGTGCGCACCTTTTCGACTCGACAATTATCCCTGCCCTAACGTATGCAGCAGAAACCTGGTCGCTGCGTAAGCAGGATGAAAGATCACTTGGAGTTATCGAACGCGCAGTCGAAAGGTCGATGCTAGGAATATCCCGTATCTCGCAAATGAGAGAAAGGATCCAAAATTCCGACCAACGTCAACGATCGAAAATGAGAGACGCCGTTCTACATGCCAGGATATCGAAAATAAGGTGGACCGGACATGTGATGCGCTTCAACGACAACCGATGGACGAGAGCCGTTAACGACTGGATTACTCGGGACGTCAAGCGCTCTGAAGGAAGACCACTGACCCGTTGGTTCGATTTCTTCACGAAAGCGATAGAAGAACGATATGATGCTCAGCGAATCCCTAGAGCAAGGAGGATCCACTGGGCTACTCTAGCACGCAATAGGGAAAAATAGAAGAGTTGCTGGTACCCGCTCGAGTCACTCGACGATCAACGGGACGATAGGTGATACAGGTGATACAGGTGATCATCATCAGTACCTCGTATCTATCGAGTGACATCAAGAATACGGATAAAATGAGGAGAAAATCGATCACAACAACAGTTGGAAATGAACTCCTTTAGGCATTGATGTGCTTTTCTCACGAAAACATAGGGAGTTTTTAACAAGTGCTTGTTCGGTTCTTGCAATTACCTTTGCAGAAGTTTCCTTCGTGACATTCCATCCTTTTTGTGGCCATAAAGCACTTCTAAAGCAAAAACATGCATAGTGTTTGTTAACTGCTCCGATCTGGCTTTTCGGATTGACTTCACTTCTTCCGTAATCGATGAATTCGTGCCAAACTTGTTAGGAAGGTGGGTCTGCAAGTCACTGTGTAGGCTAAATATGCACTGAGCGTTTTCTACGTTTCTTTAAGCGTCGAATGCATTCCACATTCCCCAAGATTTAATCAAAGCCGAATGCCGCATCGTTCTTATCCTTCTACAACGGATACACAGATATCTGGAGCAAAGACTTTTTGCTGATGAGAATGGTGCCCTGTTAAGAGAAATAAGGAATTCGATCACTGATGGCAAAATTCCAATCCGAGACATTGTGTCTTTTCCAATTTCTGACCAGGACAGATTTCAAATTTTGCTAATCAAAGATTCGTCATGCGAGCACTTTCCAAAAATTGCCCAGGGGTTGGGGTGCGCCTCAGTGCGCGGGAAGCCGGTGGCGGTGACTACAGAGGACATCACCGTCACCTTCCCTGGTTTTGCTTGTTGAGAACTAAGCGCACAGGGGCTTTGAACTCAACTTAAACTGTAGTTGGCGCTCGTCTGACCGTTAAGAGAAAAGAACGGCAGATTACGGCCGGCTTTCAACCACTATCACTCATCGAGGAGTCGCAGAGAAGAATGCGCTTTAGAGCGACTTTCAAATCAAATATATACTCGGAGGAACACAATAACAAGTTGGACCACTGAGAGATATCAACAACAGCAGAACTATAAACAAAGGATTTTCGAATTCAAGTGTGAAGTCGATGAAAACATTTTTCCAGTGGAAAGTAATCATACCTCAGTGAAAACAGTGGGATTTTCTGTGATAGTTCCCCTTAGCTCTTTTCATTTCTTCATACGTGATCGTGTCAATCACCAACTTCCAAAACGTTTCGCCCTCTAGATCACCACTAGACTTGTGTAGAAGACGCATAAACTTACAAAATTAGGTTGGGCAAAAAGTTCAGGGAAATTTTTGAAGGTTCATTTTTTGACATTTTGTGTTGTTTTTTATTGGTAGTTCGTATATACTAATCTAGTTTATTAATTTCAGCTCCAAAATATCAGCTAGTGAACATTACGATGTGCGTGTGTTGATTCGTCATTAACAGAGAAAAGTTTAACGATTCTCAAAGCCATAGATGAGATTGGTGAAAGTGAACGTGCCGATGAAACGAAAACATCGACTGTAGACGGATGGATTAAGCGATTCAAGGAAGGCAAAGTTTGATCCTCGAAGACAGGCCTCATTCTGGCCGACCGTCTTTTAAGGATGAAAGTGACTTCAAGCCGCTATGAATGCTAAGCCTCCAGCGAGCACTCCGCCTGCAGTCTAGACGTTGCTCCATCTAATTATGGCCTCCTACGATAAATGCAACACCTTTTGAATGGCCGTCGATTTAAATTATCTGATGAAATTGAAGCATATTGAGTGTTTTTCGATCCAAAGTAGCCGTAGTGGATTTCGAGCAGATCCGGAATCATGTAGAACAAAGCAAAAGTTGTTAAGAATGGCGGTCTATTATTCGATAGTAGTTATTGTTGTTTTTGTTATTAATTTTCGCAAAAAAAACGAAACTTCTAAGAGTTTACCAGAACTTTTTGCTCAATAATAGGTAGAGAGGAAGGTGGCATAATAAACTAGGGAAAGGTTTGTCTTGAATGATTAATCTATCACGAGATGGTTACAGAACTTCCATTTGGCCAGTTTTTCGTAGCCATCCTTTTCACTACCGTGTCGATCGGAGACCCACAAGTCGATGTCCATGTGATATGGGTCCTCGTAATCCCGCTTAATCATATCTAAATACAATAAACTAGGATTCGGACCCATAACGGTCCTTACATGGTATAAAGATTGATAGAAACAAAAAAACCTTATACATGCAGGATTTTTGTGGAGGGCAGAACTGAATCGGATTGTCTAGCCTGTCCCACTTGTAGAATGGCTTTTCAAACAGAGCACTTTTAGGAGTTTTTACTGGTTTATTTGCGAGCACAGTAGAATTGCAAGTCGAATGTTAATCCATCCATTGTTCGTCTCTAGAGGTAATATTTCAATTACTGAGCAGAGTAATGTCTTGCGAGTTATATATACAAGCATACTGAGTGGACACGCAAAACTAAACCTAAGGTGGTAATTGAACCAGCGTCTCACGCCGGTGTGAGTGAATCGCGGAAATCAACTCCCGCCTGATGTTCAGAGTAATGCATATAATCCAACATCTTCAGATATATAGTTGTAACATAAGCACACTTCTATGAAAAGCTGTAAAATCGAAGATTTTATGAGAAGCTGTTTCAAATTATGCTGATATCCCTTTTGTAGATACGATAGCTGATGTTATGATGAATTCACCTCTTTTGGAGCCTAAACGTCTCATACAAGCCATATTTATATGACTGCTTGATATTATCTGACTCTAATGGAGATCTAGTATCAAAACCACACAGGAATTTGCTAATTAAAAGACCTCAACTCTTAACTTTCAGCTGGAGTAAGGTCACCAATGTGTTGTTTACACATTACTTACTTCGACCAAAAAATCAGAAGGTAAGAAGTAAGAGATAAGGGATAAGGCGTCATACCACGTTATAATAAGGCATTCTCCTTTCTACGCATTTCTGTTTTTTTTTTCAAAATCTATGAAAAATATTTCAAATGTTGAGTCCGCTGAGGTCTTTTTTTTCCTGGCTCGGCATAGTGACTGTCACCTCAAAATCGTCATCGTTGTGTTTTTGTGTTCTAAGTGTAGATAGAGGGATCGATTACTCAACTTCCCATCTAGGTGCTGTTTTATGTAAACTCAGAGCTGATCTACCTCTTTCGCCACTGTAATCACAGCAGAAAAATCTCTTCATTAGAAGCATCCACGTAATGCATGAAGCCGTCGGAACTCCGTAGATAAATGAATACAATACCAAAAAAACTAGAGTAAGAAATATAGAAAGCGAAAAATAGCAATTTGTATGTACCAGCCGCAATTTATTAACTAAAAAAGTGGTGATAAAACAATGCCATTGTACGTCGTGCTGTCACCACATACGCAAGTCTCCCTTCCCTGCTACAAAGTCGGACTCAGTGTGAGGCGTAGGCCACTGATGAAGAGGGCGATACCTCCAAAGCACGTGTGTGGCTAACCCCGGTAAGGCTTTAAACACTCTTACAGACTATATTGAATGTACACAGCGTGGTCTCAAAACAGTCAAAGAGATGGATCAAATGCAGAACACATCTGTAAATCTTGTCATAAATATACAATTATCCTCATTCTTTTGAGTTAGCTGTACTAATGAAAAATAAAAAACTAGCGGCAAAAAAATTTGGAGACTTAGTTTTCTTCGAATCTATTTCTAATCGGAAAGCAAGAAAGGAATAAAAGAATACTTCCATTCAAACGGGGGGTATTACCTCAAGTCTGTGTTCCTGACAGGTCTTTAATTCACAGGAGCACTTTGATTACTGCTTAGTTGACAATTCTTCAAAATATTATTTGCCTCCTTATATTTTGATATATTGTCCATTTTATAGTCCATTTCAAGCTCAAGGTTTAAGAGTTCGATGATTGGGTGTAAAAATAGACATAGGCTAGACGCAACAGTTGTCAACCTCCTTTAAGCGAAGCCCGTCAAATGCAACTGATCCGTAGACTTTTTGCAAAAATCATACTCTATCCCAAGATTGTATTCAAGCTCATAATAGATATCGTTATCCAAAATAGCATAGAACAGCGTTATAAAAAGTGTAAGGTAAAAAAACTTCAAAGTAGAATTTGTTACCCTCACACCTCTCAACGTTCACATAACAATTTTTTGCTACTAAATAGGAACTGGTCGCAATAAGACGTTTACTGCTTTATTTATTTCAACAATAAATAGATAAAGGAAAGAGCTCTCGGCGTTGATCAATCCTGAGGGATGCGCCATGCATTCGTCTTCAAATTTTCATTTTGTTGGAGGTGACGGGATTCATATCTGGCCTATGCGATGACTCGCGATGGCCTTCGCTAAACCGAGTTATTGCTGCTTATTCTCCCAGACAAGTCTGAGATCTGTCTGGTACTAATTTACCGATCGCGAAGGGATGGATGTCTTGGTGGGCCACGAGCGCGAGATCGAACCACTGAACGCAGAGGACCTCTAACCACTGTGCCACATTGATCACTACACTAATAAATAATTATTCATGTTATTTACTTCCACGATGCGTGATAACATTTTATTGCTTGCATTTCAGCGCTTCTTGTTATCTCATCAAAACTATCAAAAATCTTCATCGATTTTGCTATAATAATGAAAAAGTTGTACGTTTTATCGGAGCAAAACCATTATAACTAAGAGGACTCACGCGATGCCAATAAATATTTGATACCAAGGAACCTTTCTCGTTGAGATGGTGCGAAAAGTAAATTTGAATAATATGAAAGTCATAGTAGAATTCAAAACTTTGCTGTCGTCGCTTGGTGTGCTTTCGAGTTCTGAGCACAAGTCCGAACTCAAATTATTGCAGCAAAGCAAAAGATAGTGCTGATCTACTTGTGATGTAATACGACAATAGCCCCAGCCAGGCACATCGTATGAACCTCATGGAAGAGCTCATAGTGCGATAGTTGCAGCCGTCATGCGCGTCTTTCCCTAGCAACCGCCTCCAGTCTTTGCAATCCCATGTACGTCATCAGCTTTCCACTGCTAGTGATCGTCCTAACGGTCCATCCAGCTGAGCATGATTGTTACGACTCTGTCCTCCTTCATCGTTCCGACTCCATATTGCCATCGACGAATCTCTTCTGCATCATCCATTCAAATCGTAAGATTTTTTGCGTGCAATTTAGATAACTGAACACAGTAATGTTCTGAAAGACCAGTTGCTCGTGAATTTCGGCACTTATTCAAATCATGTGAACCATACCTGCTGAGTTGACACGGAGATATTACCATATTTTCGAAATCTGATGGCTAATGTGTCGACAATTTCTCCTTACACATAGTCTGTGCGTATTTTATACAACTTTAATTGTTTCCTCCGATAGATTTTTTGTAGCACTGTTGACATAATCTAACCGTTTTAACACTGCACTTCGTTCACTTTCCCCAAGTGACACTACATCTATTAATTGGATGGAATCATAATCATTACATCTTTCGACATCACATATTGTACGGTTTTCAACACTTTTTGATTCGACTCGTTTCCTCGCAACCGTCTTCCCCCACAGCTTTCTAACTTGCGTTTGATTGAGACTGTTTTTTCGGAAATTTCAATAATCCATGCGAATACAGTTGAATTCAGTCGAATAGGCTTTCAATGGATTTCTGGAAGAACCATACTAGGGCCATTTTGGTTCACATCAGGCAGCCATTTACCATTGTAAGTCAAATGGTGGTTATCCTAGGCAAATGTAGTATATACTTTGCATCCTCAGAAGAATGAGAGCTTCGTTGGCTTGACTACGACTGAATTAAGGTCATGCGTAAAGATGTTTCATTGAAAATTAATAGCTTCTTCTTCGCGTCTGACGCGCTGCCTTCTTTTGGCTTATTCTGACGAGTATAGATAAGCCGAAGCGAAAGGGTTGAATGCCGGTAAGGAAAATGAGGGTGATGAATCGGACTGATTGATGATCTTTCTGAATAAGACGGTATACTGACAGAGTATTTGCTGCGGTGAGATTCTCTAACCTTGCCAGTGATACTACTGAAGCAGAGGATGTACTCTATGATGTACACGGTTATGTTTAAAGACAGGCAAATTTATTAAATATGTCAAAACTTAAAGCCGAATCAATGTAAGCTTGAAAAAGTGTGAAAGTAAACTGTACGGCAAATGCGACACCGAAAGGTTTCTTTTTCTGAAAACTATCCCATGAAGAAAACACCACACTACCACCATTATTACCACAGCAAGTGATTTCACATGTATCACTTTGCGCGAATTCGGTAGTTCTTCCATTCAGTTCGCTTCTTCGCATCCCCAATCACGAGGGCAATCAAACTTTTTACCTGTAACATCAGCGAGTGTTTAAAAATTTTCTTTTTGTCACTGTTGTCAGTGAATGTTTATCAAGTTGATTGTACCTGGGATCCTGAGATAACCGCGCTGAATCGCTCCCACGTTGACTAAAAGGGTGAGTCCGCCGCAGAGTAGTGCGTTGTGAATCCTTCTGTTCTGGCCAGATGATAGGCTTGATGAGCTATGTTTGCCATGGGCAAGCACCCCGGTACACTATGACTACAAGAAACGAATGATTTCGCTAGCACAGCGATACCCGTTCTCAAATCGCTCCACTTTGATATGGAAATCTTTTATCGCATGGCCATAAATGGCTGAGTACAGAATAGTCTCTCGAAAAGCCTAAAGCCACCGAAGAGATAATTTCATTGACATTGGAATGGACCTTTCTCTAGCGACAGCGTCAATTTCTGCTGTGACCCACTTTCACTCAAGGACCTTCAGAGCAGAGCGAGTCTATGTAAATCGAGTTCATTACTTCAAATCCTATCAGTGATACTTTTTCTTTAAAGCCTCCTTCAGAGGAAGCCCTAATCGATGTGCCAATCATTCAAACCGACGAACAATGGTCAACGTTTGCCATCGAAAATCCTATCGTACAAGAGAAAAGGGTCAGTTATCTGTTGCGCATAATCAATACTTCACTTGAGATTTTGAACATGCTCTTAAATTGTTGTATTTTTTAGTTCCAACGGGGTACTTCTTTACCAGTGTTACTAAAAAGAAAAGGAAGCGAAGTGTCTGAATTCCTGCTTCCGTTTTCACTCTTCGATGGCAAATGCACGGGCACTCAACCAGTGGGTAAGTAAATTCTTCTCTCATGCGTTCGCCAGCTTTCAGTCATTCAAAGCACGTTATTTTCTGAATTTAGCTAAACTTTTTGAGAGAAATATTTGAAAGTTCAAAAATCACTACTAAATCAATTCTCTTTAGGACAAAAATTCCACTATAGTTCATTATACGGTTGACCGCTTGAAGTTCTATACGTTTCAGTGCTCGGAATCTCGCAGTCCGTTGTATGCTCGCCGTCTTTCAACGCTTTTACAGAGGGCGAATGTCAGACTAGTGAATTTCTCTCAGCTCAGTCACTTTTCGGATTACCAGTAATATCGGTATGTCTAAGTTCTATCTAACACGTTCGCATTGGCGCTCATGATTTTCTCGAAACACCTGTCTTCAACGCTCGGGCATACGAATATCAGCGCACGCTCCATTATTAATGTGATACTTACTCATCAAAACTTAGAACACTTGATCACCAACAGAAATGGTCTATCATTAAGGAAATTTAGGTTATTTCTGCTGAGGAGATACTCATGCGTCCTATAATAGCACTTATCGATGATAAAACCACATCCTTGTGGAAAAGAACTCCTTTCCCACGCTCAGTGCACATTTCCATAGTATCCTATTTACATTTACAATATTTAGATAACTCAAGAAATAGCGGGTCAAATAATGAGCTTGACTCTCAGAAAATCTTTTCAAGCCCTATAATAGCGAGAAGAAAACCACGTTTTGCCTTCGGAAAAAATAGCACGCGGTTAGAATTACACAGTGCGTTTGTTGGTATTCTCATACACTGATATTCAGATTTCAATATGACTTCCTGTCACCTGTATCACCTGTCGTCTCGTTGATCGTCGAGTGACTCGAGCGGGTACCAGCAACTCTTCCATTTTTCCCTATCGCGTGCAAGAGTAGCCCAGTGGGTCCTCCCCGCTCTAGGGATTTGCTGAGCATCATATCTTTCTTCTATCGCATTTGTGAAGAAATCGGAACAGCGGATCAGTGGCCTTCCTTTAGTGCTCTTGACGTCCCGAGGAATCCAGTCGGTAATGGCTCTCGTCCATCGGTTGTCGTTGAAGCGCATCACGTGTCCGGCCCACTTTATTTTTGTTATCATGGCGTCTAGGACGGCGTCTCTGATTTTCGATCGATGACGTAGGTTGGAACTTCGGATCCTTTCTCTCACTTGCAGATACGGGATACTCCTAGCATCGACCTTTCGACTGCGCGTTCGATAACGCCAAGTGATTTTTCATCCTGCTTACGTAGCGACCACGTTTCTGCTGCATACGTTAGGGCAGGGGTAACTGTCGAGTCAAAAAGGTGGGCACGGAGTCGGATGTTCTTTGTCCTCTTCACTAAATCTTCGATGCTCTTAAACGTTCCCCAAGTCGCTCGTTTCCTCCTGCTCAACTCTGGAGTTAGGTCGTTCATCATGTTGATTTCACGACCTAGATACACGTAACTGGAGCATTCGGAGATTGTCGTCCCGTTGAGCGTGAATGGGGCATTCGAAACCCAGCCGTTCCTCATGAACATCGTTTTCGTTAGATTTAGTTGAAGACCAATCTTTCCTTAGGCGTTATCGAAATCGGTCAACATTCTTTCCGCTTGGCTGATGTTTGGTCTTATGAGAACGATATCGTCAGCAACGCGAAGATGGCTTAATTGTCGACCGTTAATTTTCACTCCCATATCGTCCCATTCTAATGTTCTCATGACGTTTTGTAGGGTAGCAGTGAATAGTTTTGGCGAAATTGTATCGCCTTGTCCAACCCCTCTTCTAATATGACTTCACTGTAACGAAAATACGCGGTATCACTGTAGAATATTCATAAAAAGCAGTTTTGGAATAATCCAGTGTAATGAACACTAATGCAACTTTTGAAAACTGTATTTTCCAGTAGGAAAATGACATCTTTAAAAGACACTTACTCACAGTTCAAACTTTTCTTGCACATTTTCATCGAACTATTTTGCAAGAACGATGCCCCGTAACACTTTTTCCCCACTTTACGACTTTTTGAAAAAACTTTTATGAAGTGCTATGGTTCCTTTATATTATCCGGCGGCAAATGAAGAAACGACCCCTTCACTGGACAGGGAATCTTCGTAAGAGTATTGTGGTAATCACTCAAATACTTAAATTCTCTGGCTACTGCCCTACGTGCTCCGGCAGAGTCACATTTCTACACGTAGTATATTGTAGCAGTGTGGATCCCACCATATGTTGTTAACATGATAGAGACAAATCCAATAAAGCACACTATCGAGTTGGTCGTGCAAGAACAGATGTAAGCATATGAAGTGTAGGTAAAACTTAGTAGGCCAAAACAATGAGCAAACGAAAAATTTCGTTACGTACGAATTTTCTCAAATTACGGTTGTGATTTCTGGCACAGTTTTCTTCCGTAACACCTAAGTATCCGTACCTTCTCGCATACTCCAACTGTAAATAAATCTAATCTAATCACAGTGAAATTGACTATGCAGAAGAGAAATTTTTTTTATATGTTGGTATAAAAGGAAGTGGATATCAAACAGAGACAAGCGAATGGACTAGGGGGCCTTTGTCGTACAATAGACCTCGAAACCACCTATATGTTACGCTGGAGTGAGTGAAGAGGTGGAAACTAGACGAGGTACAGTATATTACCCTGAGAAAATTCAAGCAAAAGTGCGAAGAACACGTAGGATCAGCTTGCCTGGGAAGATAGCAACACTGGCTTAATACATTGGTAGGCCACCGCGAGTCGTTATAAAGGCCAGACATGCATTTAGTCATCTCAAGCGATGTCAGATGACGGCGATTGCATAGCACATCCCTCATGGATTGATCAACGCAAAGGGCTTCATCCTTCAATCATTCGAATTAGGTATAAATATAGATTAATAAAAAGGCGCTAGATGAATTTTTTGATAATGTTTGGAAAGACGTCCTCTTCGCAAGGATGTGGCTTCACCGTTGGAAACTGCGCTTTTCTTTCAAAAACGCGTGAGCACTA
Organism: Parelaphostrongylus tenuis; assembly: GCA_019055375.1. Lineage (NCBI taxonomy): Eukaryota > Metazoa > Nematoda > Chromadorea > Rhabditida > Metastrongylidae > Parelaphostrongylus > Parelaphostrongylus tenuis. The sequence goes on along the minus strand of JAHQIW010005982.1, from coordinate 55,219 downwards.
TTCTTATTAGGAATACCTTTATGAAGATCTCTTCAGTAATATTTCATCTTTTAGTCCCATTATTGAAATCAGAATCGGTACTTTTCCGCTATTTGTTCACCATTTCGATAGCTCAAAATTCATGCATACTAGAAGGCTTTTTTTTTCTGGAAGAAGAGTGGGGAATCACTAAATGAAACAGACTAAATTTTTCTTATGGAGACAATATGGAACGTAATTTTATTCACTATATCACAGTCATTTCCAATTACGTTCCCGTGTTTCCAAATAAATGAATAGGGTAGGTGTGAATGATTTTCGATGAGTGTATGTGTGCTGCCAACACATTGGCTTGTTCGACTTAACACAATACGCTTCATTCGCTCTCCTGCACGTTTAGAATTGGTTGAGTTTAAAAGGTGTACGCTAATGGTCAACTATGCATGTCTGTGAAGTTTAGTTGCGTTTTCTACATACTGCGGCCAGGAACTAACTATGCTTCTTCTACGTGGATTTGTTCCAGACTTCCGGTAACACAACTGCCGAGACGGATTTTCGGTGGAATTCCGGGTTACTTTCAACGCATTGGAGGCAAAATCGTTGCGAAAACGTTATAAACAAAGTATGTTTAATCTTAGGTTTGCCCTTACAGTATTGAAGAAACTACATTTAAGAACATGTCTGTTTGATTGAATGAAATTCAGATTTCAGCAGACATCACTCTGAACGGAACACTCATTGTGGACGCTCAGCTCAATTCAATTGACTACATTACCGTTACTGATGAGAACTACACCAACCTCATTCAAGAATTCCATATTGCTTTTAAAAGCCCGATTGTAGACTTGGTAATGAACGAAGAAGTTGGATACGAGCGTGGATATACGATTTATGTCACTAAGGGTAAAAATTTGCGGTTTATGAACTATCCTTTCATCATTATTTGAGCCAACATGTCATGTGGTCTGGTAAGGGCTCTTGTACAGCCCGATACACATGTTTCGTCCTTACAGACTCATCAGCCGGGCAGAACCGGTCGTCTGTCGATCTTTTTATAGTCAGTTCTCTCGGGAGCCGTACAGTACTTATAAAGAGTCATCGACGACGTACGCTTTACGCTCTATATCAAGTAAAAAATTTTACACCTAATACAGAGTGTTGTGCACTCGATCGCTCATTGGCTGGTACTTTTATCATTATGATACCTTTATTTCAAGTGCTTTGTTCAGACCTCTATAAGGAGTGTAAGGCTCCCGAGAGAACTGACTATATGTACAAACAGATACTATTTTGCCTAACGGTAGCACATCGATCACGTAGATAGACTGTCGCTCTTTACAGCTTTTAAAGAAGTTCCATTAGGACTTTCTGCAGTGTACGGTAAAGTCGTAAGGTAAGTTGCTTACAATCTTAATCTCAAAATTCCGGCACTCGGCACTAGAGCGTAACAACGTCGTTGTTGAAGTGTAAAATCAGAGTGCAATCTAAATGTGTACCGTAACCAGCGCATGTTTTCTGCGAGACCCGAGAAAAGCCGAGTCAAACTGGCTTTTCGAGCTTATCGTTACATTGTTCTCCTTCCAAGATGGTCAAAAATTTTAAGGTGACATGTAAGGCAGATTCCAAATGGCTAGTTTCAGGCTACTAAATTAAGTCATGTATCATAATCTGTAGATACGGCATAAAATCTCGGAGACAAACATGTACGGACAGCAGTACACGATTGTTTGATGCACATAAAGGTTTATAACCCATTCCAACTATAGATTTGCCCGCCACTCAATGCAGTTTCAAAGTAAAGCAGCTGTTATTGATGGAATTTTCCAGGCAGATTTTGATTTGAATAGAAATTTTCTCAAAGACAACATTATTGAAGTAAGCAACAGAAAGTGCTCAAATGAAGCATGAAGTACGATAAAAACATCCGTCACTATTGTGAGCATGTCAGAGCTTATGTCTTAACTCTGATGTTGCCAAACTAGCTTCTTTACAGACGGAGAGACTACTTCCTTTCTCTCGGTGCCCCAGTCAGGTCCGTGTCAGAGCGATCGCCAGCATCCGGTGAGATTTTTGGTGAATTCCACAACGGCTTGCACTCTCAGGTGAGATTAACAAAATCCTCATACTCCCTCAAACTGCTTGTTGGTTCAACAACTTATGGCATTTGTGCATCTCCTCCTGTGTTAAGCAAATGACAAAAAAAATCATCTGAACATCTACAATATATTAGGTTGCGGACTGAGTATAAGAGGGTTCAGTTTTAGACACGACAGACACGAACGCAATTACAAGGATTGTCGGCCACACCTGCCCCATTGCCATCCTTCTTATTTGTGGCGAACTATTTCACGGACTTTCAAAGTCTTGTTGATGAAGTTGATACCCAATATCTGCCAGTACAAGTGGGTTTAATGCCGATAGCGGCCGCCCCGCCAGACCGTAAACGGTTGGCTGTTGACAGGTGCGCGTTGTAGCGTAAAAGCAGTGCTGCGCAAAACGAGTGTCGGTGGTGCAACGGTTAGCATACGCTCCCGGAAAGAGTGATCTGGGTTCGATCATTGACTGACACAAGTGTTTTTGCAGAGGACTCCATATGATTGCGTAAATTTCACGGACTACTTACATACCGAGTAGCATACGCACTCCGTTGAGAAATCCATGACCTGTCCAGTCGAATAGCCATACACGTCTACGGCTCATTCGCGTTGCATGAGGAGCTTGTAGACGCAGCGTCTATGACAGCCAATCGACACAGTTGATTAAAGGGCGGTAATGTTAGAGAACCCTAACATTAACGCACTTCTTGGGCTGTACCGATCCATAGATATTTGAGTGTTCGTGAGATGGGCTAGGATGGGTTTTGGTAAGTGGATTAATTAGGTTTATGAACCACGTTATTTTGTGGGGCCGTGTACACAGTCGACTAATGATCTATTCTTGAACGCTGGTGAGATTGATAGAAGCACGACCATCGGTAAATACTAACTTGTATGTTTTGATTGACACATATAAGATAGAGCTGCTCGAGTTAGTTGTGCCACTCTTCGCACTGTGATCCATCTCTTAGACGGCTCATGTATTGAGTTCTGAAATCTTTTTCAGATAACTGGTGATAAAGCGAAGCATCTTAAGTTTTTAGTCCTTTATTTAAACATTTAATTGACAAGAAATACCTCCAGTTCAACACTTTTGCCCTATCAACAAACAGTAGCATCCAAATCTATGAACTCGTGGACGTGCCGTATATCATGTTTTTGTGCTGGTTATAGGGTAATGGCTGAAGTGCAGCGAACTGGGATAAATGTGCTTATGAAACACATAGGATCACAGGTTCGATTCCACCTCTCGCGTTTATGCTTTCCATCAATCTGGCTTTGGCGAATTTGTACTAGAGTTGTTTGATTTGATGTCTCTAGCGTAGCTGTGTTACAAAATATATCTCAGAACTCATGTAGAAAACATGATCCTACGCAAAGGTTCAACTGACGAGAAACCTTTAATAAGCGCACCACATCAGAGATCTATGTCTCCTAACACGGTGATCCTTGACTTTCCGGCACGTTATGTGTGCCAGTATAGGCAAAAAAGCCAGCAACATTAATCTTCAGTGTTATGAAGTCGATTAATATTACCGTCATAAGCCTCTTTAATGAATTCCAAGACTGTCTGTCTATTAACCTCGGCATGTTTCAGTAATTCTTATTTTTTCTCTTTCTTCTAAAGCGGGGCACGATGGTTAAATTCAAACTCTGTTCACACAATCAAACAGCTAGCGTTTTGGCAGGTCGCCTTCGTCAGGGCCTGGAAAGGTCAAAGTTGTTCACAATCCAATCAGTCCAACACTTCCATCACTTCCTTGGAGAAAATTGTTGGATCTAGTTTTTCATCACATCAAGCACAATGTCAACCTTCAGCATACTCACCGCTTTTTTTATTTTCTTATTATATGTCTTCCAGTGAATGAACAGGTTAAGAACAATAGAACGGTAATCATATAGGCCAGCAATGCACTATACCCATAGTGCATTACTACCCTATGTGATTAGCTATGGGTATAGTGCATTACTAGCCTACGTGATTACTGTTCCATTGTTCTTCACCTGTTCATTCAGTGGGCGACATATAATAAAAACAACCGTTGAATATATTGAAGGTTGACCTTGTGCTTGATGAGATCGAAATCTAGATGTGACAATTTATTCTAAGGAACTGGTGGAAGTGTTTGACTGATGGGATTGTAAAACTTTGACCTTTCCAGCCTCTTCAATGATACAGATTGAAAACCGGCGCTATTTTTATTCAATCCAATAGATGTAGCAAACTGGCAGTAACAATATTTGATACACTCGAAGAAATTTTAGAAACTGTTAAAAGCTTTCCATGATTTTTTTTGTTTAGGAAAAACGAGGTTGTATTGTACTGTCTATGCTGTGCGCAAAAGTCGTCTTTTAACAAAGTCGTGTTCGCTTCATAAGAAAAATACGGAATCATTCAATCAATGCCGAGGTTAATTGACAGTTGGTCTTAGAAATATTCCTGCTTTATTTTTTTTCTCCCTATCCGGGAGAAGCGATAGCACTGCTGTAGGTTGGATCCCTTAATTGCTGGGCACTGAGTGATACATTTTGTAGCAGAGTGTTATACGTGTTGACATCAAACCGATGATCGTACCTTGTAAGCAGTACTTTCGTCGAAGATCCTCCGGTAATTCAATAAAAAAAAAGGGCAACCACTCTCCATGTAATCTGAAAACAGCTGACTGATTATCCTGAAATGGAATTAATACTTAGGAACATCACCGTGCGAGCTTGACAATCTATATGCGTTACATTCATTGAGAACAATGCGTTCACTTACATGATAGTGCACGCTTTCAACCTTGAGACAATGTTTTTCAGCTCAGATTGGAATTTATTGATTGCAAGAAAAGCCTCTTGAACATACAGATCTTTGTCTACGGGATATGGGTTTCCTCTTCTGAACGATATCAAATTCTAGTTCATCGAAACCAGCAAAGCGAATTTTTCCACTCTTTCAAAACTGAAGATCGTTCTCCATCACAAAAGCGTTTGAGCAAACAATTTCGAGCAGTCTATAACGCCAAAGGAATTTTTTTTTAGAAGTAAATCCAAAATTGAATGAACACTTCGGAAAACCATATATACCATCACTCAGATGGGATGAAACTTCTCTGTAATAATAGGATGTTCGCAGTTTTTGGCTGTGGAAAGAGAAAGAGAATTTGCTGCCAGTAGCCGAACGAGCATTTTCGAGCCTTAAGTGTTTTATCGCATGAATGTAGCTGTCATACGTTCGTGGATTTCTAATATCGGGTAGGTGCAAGCACCGTATTCTCAATCACTTCATTTGCTTCCGGCGCCTTCAGAGAGCTAAATGTTAACAAATCGATTGTTAACAACAAGCTTCTTGTATTCCCATCGAATTGTACCTCATTCTAAACGGTCATGCGGTCACTATTTTTCTTTGAATATTTTTGCTGTACCACTGACTGTCATTTCCAGAAAGCAAGGTGCGTAGTCAGTCATCAAAACATTTGTAGGGCTCGATAAATTAAAAAAATTTCGATTACGCTCTAAATCCAGGAGGGTAACTTCCAAATATGTCTGAACACGCGACCAAGAGTTGACTTGATGCGCGATTTTTCAGAGACGCACAATAATGCATTGTTCACCTGAAAACGCATTATTAGGTTAAAGTAGAAGTTTCTTAACATTTGCTGAATATTTAGAGTTTGTACTTGAATTTAATTAATACAACAACAATTATTCCTCGAAATGTAGACCATCATTATCCACGATCTTCTGCTAACGATCCACAGGCTTCCTGATCTCTTCAAATAACCATTTCCTAGCTTTGAACCGGAAAACTCCTGACATGCCTCTTCAGTTCGATCTTCTTCAGTTCTTCAATTTCAAATCGAAAACAGATTCTACCACAAAATCAATGAGTTTGGTAAGAAAAACGCTACATACAATGTTATAAGTATTGACGACATACGTGAATTAGACAGGAAACACTGGTCACAAAATCAAAAGTTGGAGAAATTTTTGCGCAATAAAACTTTGGCAATAAAAATCATTTCAGAAAGGGTCTATAGATTTATTTAGGTATTCACACTGCACTGAACTGAAACAAGAAATTGAGCAATTGATGGAGGAATTCGTACCGACATGGATTCGAAGCTCACCCGTCGAAGAAACGAATGCTACTGACGCGATGGTGATTGTGAGGAATAGAACTCACCTAGAGGTCAGTGGAGTGCGTTCCAAATTCCCTTCAGGGATTCAACAGTTGTCCTTTATACTACTTCCGCCCTCAAAAATCATTATAGCAGTTTGTAGGTGTCGAGTACCAGGAATGTTTGCTTGGTTCAAGGACACATGTAATCGTATTCCTACTTCAAACCTACCCGTTAAATTTCTTCCAAAGACCATTTATGTTAGAGAAAAACAGCTCGTGATCATAAATTGCAAAATAACAAGACAGCGAATATTCTCGAGAACTAGTTGTAATTTCTATGACGCCCTATCAAGTAAGACTGGGGAGAAACATGACTATGACGGAGCGCAATTTAAAAACGTAGTAGTTCAATTACAGAGAGCAACAACTGCTAATTGCTTGGTAGTCACCAGTGTCTCGATCACTCTCTACTACGCAAAACAGGGAACTCAAGCAAATCATCGACTGCTTATTGTGTCCGCCATCTACGACATGAATCTCGAAGCGGTAGGAAGTTTTCTTTGGTAGTAAAAAAAGATCAACTGGAAAGGGCAGTAGTTCAAAGAACCAGCTTAAGAGATCAACAAGTATTTCCCTTGTACTTCTAGGTCCACGTTGTCCCAAATTCCACTATAGCTCTACGATTCAGTACACAATTCAAGGATGTCACACCAAGTAAGTCATATGAATTATAGTAATAGGACTATATAAAATGGAGCACCTGAACAAAGCTCATTGTATAGATCCATCTACCTAAACTGCATCATGTCCTCAGCGAAATCAAAAACTCTGACAAAACAGCCAGCCTAGAATCATGTGGGAGACCATGACGTATTTCGTAACAGTCAAAAGTAAACAATACTGATAAGACCCATAAATCCTAGCCACTTTCCACTCGAAGGCACGAAGAGTGGGAATTGATCCAGAGTACATTTTCATTTCAGGCCCTATTTTACGTTTCGTCTCGTTACCTTACATCGAATTAAGACTTCCAAACGATTTTTTCTATCCGTTCATGGAAAAATCAGCAGTGGCCTACGTAGACATTGTGATTGTTACACTAATGTATATTTTTATTTATAGCTCAGATGTATTGTAACAAAATAAACAACCACTGTGTAATGATAACTGTATTAACACATAATGAACGACGATAATCGCTTCTCAACCCATGCCGATAAGTCTTCAATAAAAAGAGAACACGAGCTGAGAACTGATTAAGAATAGATTTTAGCCCAATGCACTAAGGAAGTAAATAATTCTCTGAAAATTCTTCTTTTAATTTTGAATCTGTTTGAGATTGAAGCCTTCGAAGAAACGGAAATGAAGTCTAAATACTTATTGCAAGGCTGAACAAGAGCAAAACATCGTGCATTGTTTGACGAGATCCACTTAACTGATCACTTCGTTACCAGAAATCGTAGAGTAGCGGAAGGCAAAATAAAATCCAAAATAAGTTCCAAAAAACTCAAACTTCATTGTTGTATTAAAACTGAATGTTCATTCTGTCAATAAATATCTGTAGATGTTGAAAAATTTTCATCCTGATAGATAAAGTTCGCAAGATTGTTTTGAGTTAAGAGGCTAGAATATTTTTCCCACGTATGGATTTTTATCAGGCATATCGTCCATTCTGTTAAGGATATTACATGTTCTGAGCCGATAGGTCTAGTGCTATATAGGCGCCTATTTCGTCCCATTGGGACTCATCAGTAGCACCCTCCCTCGGTTCCGTCGATCCCTTGAGGTGAAATAATCCTCTAAAGGAATCGGCGCCGATTAAAGACTAAGCACCCAAAGTAGGATGATGGTAATTATTTCACCTCAAGGGATCGACGGAACCGAGGGAGGGTGCTATTGATGAGTCCCAATAGGACGAAATAGGCGCCTATATAGCACTAGACCTATCGGCTCAAAACATGTAATATCCTTATCAGATTAAATCATTTTGAGCGGTCTGAAAAAGAGCGGTCAATAGCAGACGTCCATTCTGTGTTAATGAACACACGAAGTGAGGTCCAAACCTTAATCAAATTCTGGGAAAGACGCCCACGCACCAGGAGAAGAGCAAGAAAAGTGCTAAAAAGATAAAAGTGAAAGAAGAAGTGCAAATAAGGAACCGCTGATCACATAAATACTGTTGAAATTGCCATTGAAGATCATTAGAGTGAATACATAGAGAATATATGGGAGCATATTATGGCGATATTTGCAAAGCTTTAAGGAGCACGAGGTGATAAGAAGTAGATAAAGGGCAGATCCAAACAAAAAGGCTCAAGATAATAGAAAATGTACAGGGGGCAGTGCAACAGCACATTTAAACTCTCAACTATAATTCTAATGAACTCTCAGAGATCGAAAGACTAACAAATGAAGTAAATATCTGATAGCAGAACTTGGAAAGCACTCAGGCCCAAATCCCCTCAGAGTCGTCCAACTCTGCTGACACACCCATTACATCTAGGTAAATAAATATTTTATATATGCATAATATGAGACGGCAACTATAAAAGTAATGGAATCATTTATACTGATCAATGTAAGGATCAGTAGGAAAAAAATGCACTCTAACCTTGACGAGGACTTGGTTGCGCAACAAAAGGAGTAATCCACCCACTGCGACTGCGCCAGTTCCCTGCTGCATCACACTGTCAACGGCTTCTGGTCGAATAACAACTGCGCGGCTAAATATTACGTTGCAATATATTTTACCCACTGTCCCACTATATAAATACAATTACCTTTTGAGAAACACGGTTTAATGGACGTGCATAGCGCGCAGAACATTGTCTTCTTACCCGTGCTGCAGCGCACTGAAAAGGCCTACCCACAAACCAAGCCCTATATTAATATCGCCTTTTTTGGCTATCGAATGACTAGTAAAAGTCCAGTGAAAATCCGTGTCCCACGGAAAAAGCGATAAGGCCAGTGCACCATCTTTTGTAGACTTGGTCCACAAAGGGTTAATTACTATGAATCGTAAGAGCCATACACCATTCAAATATAATTTCACTTGTGAAAAAATGCTCACAATCCGTCCGTTTTCCTGCTTAAGTTTTCTCCGAACAGTGTCAATTTCTTCTCGTGATGTTCGCAATTTTCCAAGAAGAGTCAGGTGCCGGTCTTTCTCGGCTATGGCGGCTAGCAACGCCTCTTGCCAAAGAGACAATTTTGTGATGTGAATATCATGCACAAAATGAATTAATGATAAAGAACAATACTTCAACTGCATCAGCAGCTCGATATGTTGACGTCGCTCCGCTTCGAACGCTCGAATCAGCTGTCCGTGTTCACCCGATCCACATTCGACAAGTTGCTTCCTCAGCTCGGCATTCTCACGTCGTGCATCTTTCAACTCAAAATATAGGTGAACAATGAAGCGTTCGGCACTGAGCAGCCCCCACGAAGAGCGCCACAAATTCGACACCATTAGGATCGCATGGTCAACCTTTCGGGACGGTGGACCCACGAATTCTGCATCTCTAACTGGCAACTCTGGACGGTCTGCTCCACCTCCTCGTTATCTCTAGCCCCAGCGTGCCATTGTTAGACACAATAGTCTAACACTAAAGACACAATAATTTGGAGGTTAGAAATGTAGGGAAGGTGGAGCGAACCCCGTCGAGATGCCGGTTAGAGATGTAAAGGCCGTAGTACCACGATCCCGAAAGGATTACATGAAGTCATATTTAGACTTATGGAGACCTGGAATTACGTCATATTAGCATTTCTATCTTACCAGACAAGTCTGGTAGCAATTTTCTGAGAAGGCAGAAGAGAATATAAAGATCTGGGTTTGCTCGGGATGCGAGATAGGACCAAAGACTCAAAAGTGTTTCAGAACACCTCTAACTGCTGCGCTGGAAGTACTGCATTAGAAGCGCTCTCTAATGCGCAAAAATCATGTGACTCAACAATGCTTCTATGATGGCCGAACGAGAAATTATTCCCTTATTATTTTAAGCAAATTAATGATGGGGCGCGTGTAGCGCAGTAGTTAAAAGTGCGAATACGTGGTCAGTGGTTCGATCCTGCGCTCAAGGCTCACCAGTCCTTCCATCCCTCCAAGGTCAGAGAATAAGTAGCGGAATTGTTTGAGAGGAAATCAGCACTGACTTAATGAACGGCAGGTGACCGCAAGTCAGTGTAAGGGGCAGACACACATTCAGCCATTTAAAACGATGCTTCATGAAGTCGAATGCATGACGCTTCCTTTAGGTTAATCTACGCCGAGAGTTTCTTCATTTATTCTCTAGATACTCAATAAAATGCTTCACTCTGATCTATGTGAAAACTTCATAGAAACAGAACATTACTGTCTCTATGTTTTTGAACCCATTTTTCATCTTCACGCAAGAGAAATCGTCTGTGCAACAGCTTTGATTCACCCTAGGTTCGTACCATGACTTCCACATTCCTCTAGAGAAAGGAGATCACTAGTTGACGAACCTTCTGATTCACTTGATGGAGGAGATGCTTCTGCTGTGAAAGGTGTACTTCGCGTTCAGCCGTTATGCTCACTGATTTTTGCAGTGCCTCCTCTAACTCCTCGATCCTGTGTTTATAAGAAGTCACAAGCTCATCTATGAGTTTGATATTCTCACAAAAATGCTATGAAAGGCCAGAGTTGAAGAGACTAATAGGAATGAACAGCAAGTAGAGGCACTAATACCACCATTTCCTCAGCCGTTCTATAGACAACAAGACCCCAACGAGGAGGTAGATAGAAAATTCCGGAAATTTGCGGACGAAACTTTTAGAACCCTCACTCACTATAGCAGGAGAAGATATCAATCGAACCTCACCGAACTACAAAAACGTGGCATGAAGAGGTTCGAGAGTTGATAAGCGAAGGTAGGATAAGGCTATCAGTTAGTGATAAGGGTGGAGAATTGTTGTGATTCCTCGACAGTTAGATATCGCAATAACGAGCAAGCATCTCGAGGATGCCTCGCTTTACCGATCATCTTCTGTAAAGGAATTCAAAAGGCAAAACCGCAAATTAAACAGTGAGTGGGTCCGTACGGCAAAAGCTGCAGGCTTAAGACCATCTATCATTTCTCAATTAAAAATCCAGTCACCAACATGTCCTGTCTTATACTTGCTTATAAAAACACATAAGTTAGTATCCACTGATGATCTGATGTCTAACGATCCATCTATATTCAAAGTTAGACCTATCATCAGTTGTGTAGGCGGACCGACGGATAGGATAGCATGGTTCTTGACTTTAATAACATCCCAGTTGCTAGGACACATTCCAGCCCATCTGACAAACACTCAGATGTTCCTGGATCGTCTACGTAACGCGAACCCGAACAACGCGTACGTAATGGAGTCATTCGACGTTACTGCTTTATATACCAACGTGTCGAATGACTCCGCATTGCAAGCCACACATGAGCTTCTTATACAACACCAGGGAGCTGTAAACATGTATGGCTTGACGATTGAGCAGTTCATGATCCTACTAAAAGAGTGCTTGAACTGCTCAATCTTCAGATGGTCCGGGAATTATTATGCTCAAACCAGAGGGCTGGCAATGGGACAGCGACTGGCACCTAGCCTGGCCATTGCCTTTATGTCTAAAGTGGAAGCACCAGTGATGGATCTCCGGCCATTACTCTACTGTAGGTATATAGATGATTGTTTGATTATCTGTTCCACTCAAGAGGAGCTGGATAATTGTTTTAGATTGCTGAATGAACAGTCAGAGTATATAAGATTCACCCGTGAGATACCAAAAGACGATTGGCTTCCATTCTTGAACGTGCAAATAAGCTTAACTGAGAGCGGCTACATAACGAAGTGGTACCGAAAGCCAAGTAGTAAGAATATCTTGGTTCACTATCTCTCTTCTCACCCCTCACATACGAAGAAGGCGCTAGTAAAAAACATGTTTCGAACAGCAGCCAATGTATGTACCGGGGAGGAGCAGAGAGTAGAATCCGTGAAACTGGCGCGGGAAATAGCCACTTCTAATGGATACGAATTCGTAGCCCCTCGGCTTAGGTTTAGAGGAAATAATGCGCCTCCGAACGAAAACTTAGTTGAAAGGAAAGTCCCGTTTATCATCCCGTTCTATTCAAATGAGGTTAGTACAGCTATAAAACGATGTTTGAAAAGAGCGGGCTTAGAGCAATCGGTGGCCATTATTGAAATACCACCGAATACTCTAAAACGCCAACTAGTTCGCAACCGCTTATATGACCGTTGCCTCCTCTAACTAATCGATCGTGTGTTTATGAGAAGTTACAAGCTCGTCTACAAGCTCTGATATTCTTACAAAAAATGCTATGGATACCTTTTCTTTGCCTGAGCACTCATTCCTTCAGAAAGAACACTACTGGGAAGTACAGCTGGAATTAGCGTTACTACAAGGAAATACTTTGAGCCAAAACATCAATAACAAAAAAGAAACAGAAATGAATTCGAACCTTAGCCAAGGTCCCGCTACTTGTCGCATCCATCTCGTAACGATCGACTGCGCTCTTCAGCTGTTTACATTGCGAACTCAGCTGGGCGTTTTCCTTCTCCAACTGACCAACAATTTCTCAACTTCACCTAGAGCTGATTCAACCTGCAGTGGGACTGAGTGAAAGATATCTTCTAGATTATGATAAAAAATGGATTAACAAAAGTGATTCAAGATTAACAGATAGGCAAGGGTGACGGCGGACTAAAAAGGCTGAATTTTCACGAAATCACTGCACTTCGCTTTCATTTCAATTTGCACTAGACTAAAAAACGTTAGGACGAAGGTTTCATTAGATGAGATTAGTAAAGAAAACCGGTAGCCTGTGAACAAATGAACAGTGATGCTCGACGCAGGATTGATCCCACTAAGACTACGAAACGCGCCGGCCTGGCTATCTCCATGATTTGAAAAAAAAAACGTGCTCGACCAGTATTCCCACGACGTTTATGGAGAAGATGAAATCCTTAAGCAAGGGAGAAGACCAACCGAATGCCAGTACTGGGCCTGCACAGCAAGAAAAACTGCGACAAGCGTCAAACAAAGTGACAAAAGTGAAACAAAACTATCCTCATCAGTTGATTTAGCATTGAAATTACAATCGAATCATTAATAAAGGTACCAAGTGGATGACAGCTACTCCGATATCTCCTAACTCTCAAGTTAAAAAAACTTCCTTCCACACTGCTAAAGTACAGATCTCCGACAATTTTAAAAAAGTATTATATGCACAAACAGAACTTGAAGTAGGGTAACAGAAGATGCATCTGCACAAAAAGTGATGGCAGCAAGAGCTCCGGTAGCGCTGTGGTTAGTACGATCCTTAGGAAAGGGTGAGACACGGGCCTAACTCCCGCAAGGGGTTCAAAGTTATTAGCTCATCATTATTGGGCATATAGTTATTGCATCATATTGATGATTAAAAGCGATTATATAAAGAATTTTCAACAAATGATTATGGAAAAGTAGGGTCAAGGATACCTAACCTCTCGACGAAGTTCGTCGGTTCCCTTGTCAGCCATAACAGATTGTAGCCGTTGTTGTGAGCTAGCAAGTTCACGATCCATGTCTCCAATTTTTGAAACTAATGCAGTTAGAGAGGAATGGATAATGATGAGGCTACTTCTAGGCTTGAAATTCACCTTTTCATTTTGAGATTCCAAAAGCACATCGCGGTCTGCCAGCTCTTTTGCAGGTTTTCCACGTTGCTCCTAAGCAGTCTCAACTGAAAAACTTCATATTTGGACGACTTTCATGCCAATATCAAAGATATGCTCCCACCCGCTTTCCCTGGACTAACAAGCAGAAGGTTGATCAATATCTCTTGCCGAAGCTAGTCCAAAACTCTCGTAACAGACACTCAAGTTAGTTTCAGCTATTACACAAATCAGTTTAATTACGGACAAATACAAATTGCATTAAGGACAACCAAAATAGCAAGGGGGAGGGATAATCGAAGCCACTACTCTTCAGGATATGATTACCTCAGTCTGATACGTTTCATGTTGCTCGATTCTTTCCGTCTCAGAATTACGTCTCAACTGGTCTATGTGCTCTTCGAGGCGCTTCTTCTCGAGGGCTACTGCAAAAGAAAGCAACTGTTTTGAGACAATATGATCTGATAACATGTTTTGAGCCTTTCATAAGGTTTGTTAGGGCACTTATAAAGTGCTAGACATGTGTTTCAGCATTCCACCCTCATCAACCATTCGTCGTCAATTTCTCTATAGGGAATAGGTTCCCAACGAAATGACTGAACGAAAAGACACTATGCTACTAATAAAGCTAGAAGGCCCAAACACCTATCTAGCACTTTATAAGTGCCGTAGCGGACCTTGTGAAATGTTCAAAATATGTTATCAGATTACACTGATTTTCAGCAAGGTCTCAAAGTTGTCGTTTGAAAGGTTTTGTGTTAACATAAATAGTAACTTAAACAGAGTGCAATACCTGATAATCCTGAGTGATAAACAAAACTTTAAACCTCCAAAAGGGATCGAACAAGCATCTCATCCATCCCAAGCGCGCGTGATAACGTGTTTCACTAATAGTGCTCTTGTTTGAGTATGAATTATGTTTTATCAAACCATATTGATAGTGTGTGTAATCCTTATAGTCGAAGTACAAAGCGAAGCCTATCGAATGCTTGGTATAAGCGGCGGAGTGGTGAATCCTGAGAAACTTATGGGAAAAAACGGGAATTTAGGTAGATCGTACGATGGTTCCACCACTGTGATAGAAACCAGTTCGATAAAGCTAAAAGTCTCGGCGTTGATCGATCCCTTAAGGGATGAGTCATGTAACCGACTTTATCAAGTTCAGTTTGAAGTGACTGAATGCACATCTGGCTTTTATAATGACTCTTGGAGGCTTATCGATCTATCAACTCAGTGATGCTATCCTTCAAAACAAGTTCGGTACTAATTCATTGACCCCGGAGAATGAAAGGCTTGGTGAGCATTGGGAGCGGGAACGAACCATGAACCATATTTGAGTCGCAAGACACCTCTAATCTTGCTTCATATGTGCCCTAAAAGCTGCATAACATAGGTAAAACACACCCAAATAGATATGGTATCTATGCCAGCCTAATCATGTTCACGCCAGGGTAACAGTATTGTCTTTAGTGCCTTGGACAATGCCCTTCTAGCTACCGGCACCACACGATACAATCACGGTGTTCAACTTAGATGAGAAAAATACTGCTCTATTCGCGCATAGGCAGTGAGCCAGCAGATTATGAGCCCGATTATATTACAAATTATACAACAATCTCTTATTTGACTCTATCTTATCCTTTAGCTCATTCTCATTTATCACATCAGATAACTCAGTAGTCGCATCTGGAAACATGACTCTAAATCTTCAACATCTTGTTGATCAACATGAATGTCTCAGCCACCTTTGCAGTATCGAGCTCTGCTTCTTTATCTTGTAGCGATGTTTCCAACCCGTCAACTCGTCCAATCATTTGAGATATCCGGTAATCTGACTGTTGTAGCTAAAAATATCTATCGACACCGAGGAATGGCAGGCTCTCGTTCTCTTTCGTAACACTAATCTACTTTTTTCGTGAAACTGCCTTGAAATAGCGATTGCCAATTGCGTGGTAAGAATACCAGCAGTCTTCACCAAAAATCATACAAATATACTACACATTTAAGTGGAACGTGAATCCAACGCTATTAGAGACGTTTCCACATAATGAATAATCAAAATGATTGGGTTAGGAAGCCCTTGGCAGGCACACGAGACGAGTAAGAAATGCGACTGGCTATATTTTCTTTTTTTCCAATTTATTGCGAAGGTCAGATCAAATTCACATAACATACCAGCTCATTCTTCTCACTTAACTCCCTTTGATATTAACAAGTTCGCCCTCCAAACGCTTTATTCGCCGATCTCTTTGCTCCATTTGCTGGTTCTTACCTTCTAACTTTTGCCTGAGTGCGTCAACCTTAATGATGACTTCTGAGAGAATAATCTAAGAAATCATTAGTTTATTTAGCTTTCATCGATATGTGTCTTTTTCCTGTATTGTGAACATTCTCACAGAGCGCGATTGGCGCAGAGTTAGAGCGTTCTGCGTTACACGTGATCGATCAATCGATGATCGATAATTCGATCCGTTGTTCAAGGTTCACCAAGTCTTCCATTCATTCAGAATCGGTGAATTGGTACGAGAATAGGATGGGAGGATAGCAGTACTGACCTAATACATCTCTAGGGCAACACAACTCATTGTAAAGACCAGACATGCATCCAGTCATGGACAACAATGCTACGAATGGAGTCGAATGCATGGCGCATCCCTCAGGGATCGATCAAAGGTGAGAGCTTTGTCCTTTATCTCCTATCTAGAAGCATCAGTCTACATCTTGCCACTTATAATCAACTAATTACAGATTCGAACTAGCACCAGTGGTAGCGAGTCATATTTGCCGCCCAATAACATAAAAATTATGTCCACTCAAGAGACAAAATCTAAAGTCCATCGCACTTTTAGCCTGATGCACTCTCTTTCAGTGGCTCTCTAGAGAGACAGAGACAGATGGAGAGGGGGTAACAATGAGTAGCAAGTATGGATTCTCCCTAGAGCTCCTACTTACACATAGAGCTTCTCGGATTCATTCGGGTGTAGCATGAAGCTTATTTGTTGAATTGGTTTCGCCTAGCGCAAGCAATTACCAATCACATCAGTGTGGGCTGATACATAGCTGAACAGCTGGTACAAATGGAATATCCGCAAAACACCCAATTCGCCGTACGCATAAATGCAACTTCTGAAAACACAACTAAATCGCTTTAGCAGAGGGCAACCAATTTAGTGAATTCTCACTTAAATCGCGTTTATGTCTTCGTTTGACGACGCTGCAGCTTTATGACCAACCAGTCTGATAGCTCTTACATGAACTGAATCACTTTTAGCCTGATGAGGTAGTTAATTTACCAAGGTTAAGCAGAGTTTGGATTTCACTACAGGATTTAGAGGCAAAGTACGCAATGTTTTGTACTGGTATGAGTCCTAGATAATGACTCAAACCTCATGTGAACTAAAACTGACTTTTATCGCAGGAAAAGTGCTAGCGCAACAGGAACCTGATAGTGCAGTGGTAAGCACGCGAAAGTGTGAGACGCAGGTTCAACTCCCGTCCTAAGTCCAGAGCTATGTATATCACTCAGCTTTATTTACTCGAACCATGTAATTTACAGAATACATTCGCAAAGATTCATTACACACTGTCTTCACATTTTGATAACACAACGCGATAAAAATGACTGCAAATAGGATATGCAAGCAATAGTACAATCTTCGTACAAAGATGTTATGTTAGGTTGAGAAGAAGTTTTGAGAAATTTTTAAAAGCTTTATTTTTTGACGTCTTCGTGTCGCTTATTATTAACAGTCCTCTATACCCATTAAATCGACTGTTTCTAAAACCTCGTAATAAACATTCAAATCAAATCCAAAATAAAAGGATGTTTTTAGCCTAAAACGAGGTTGGTACGCCAGGGCCATACACCGGTGTTTCGGAGGCTCGTCCTCCTCGTCAGTGACCCCCGCCCCACATTAAGCCCTGCATTGTAGCAAGGAGGGAGGCGTAAGTGGTATGTGGTGATGGATGATGTTTTAGAAACAGTCAATTTAATAGATCATTTGGTCTACCAGCCGAAACCATCGAGTGATGGTGATGGACCAGTGTATTGTACACTATGCCATCACCACATACCACATACGCCTCCCTCCTTGCTACAACGCAGGGCTTAATGTGGGGCGGGGGTCACTGACGAGGAGGACGAACCTCCGAAACACCGGTGTATGGCCCTGGCGTACCAACCTCGTTTTAGTCCTCTATATATCTTACTTCATTAATTCCATCCAAAATATCTATTAAACAGTATGATCTTACGGAATAATAACAGCTTACGTGGTAGAGCAGCAGCTGGAGCAGCAACATAAGAGCAGTAGCATTCCACCAGCAGTCCAGGCGTTGCTCCATCCGTACTATGGGTATGGAGACTAGATCACGTGCTTCCAATTTTTAGCCCAGCGCCTTCACCTTACCTCCATTTTGGGCTCTTGCGAGCCCTTCCCAAAAATCGGCCGGGGG
Source organism: Parelaphostrongylus tenuis (assembly GCA_019055375.1). Taxonomy (NCBI): domain Eukaryota; kingdom Metazoa; phylum Nematoda; class Chromadorea; order Rhabditida; family Metastrongylidae; genus Parelaphostrongylus; species Parelaphostrongylus tenuis. Next base: position 36,913 of record JAHQIW010005982.1, on the reverse strand, counting down.
TTCGTGCGTCTCATTGCGCGGCCATGTATGGCGGTAACCACAGTGGCACTACCGTCACCGTCCCTGGTTTTGTTTGTTGAGAACTAAGCGCGCTAGGCGTTTTCAACTCAACTCACACTATTTTGCGGGACACGTGTGATTGCTAAGAGAAAAGAGCGTATTACGGTCGGCTTCCAACCACTATCTCTCACCGAGGAGTCACAGAGAAAAATGCGCTATAGCGCGACTTTGAAATCAAATGTGGCACTCGGAGGAACATAACAACAAGTTGGACCATTGAGAGCACATCAACTACAGCAGTAAAACTATGAACAAAAAGGATTTTGAAATTAAGTGTGAAGACGATGAAAAAATTTATCTAGTGGGAAGTATTCATAAATCAGTGAAAATACTGAGATATTCTGTGATAGTTCCCCTTAGTTCTTTTCATTTCTTCAGACGTGATCTTGTCAATCACCAACTTCCAAAACGTTTCGTTCTCTAGATCACCATTAAACCTGTCTAAAGGGCACATAAACTGACAAAATATAAGGTTGGGCAAAAAGTTTTGAGGAATTTTCAAAGATTCATTTTTTGGCATTTTAGTGTTGTTTTTATATAGTTTTTTGTCGATAAGGGCGCGTGTGGCGCAGTGGTTAGAGGTGCTCTGCGTCGCACACCAGGTCAATGGTTCGATCTCACGCTCATGGCTCACCAAGCCATCCATCTCTCCGGGTTGCCCACAAATAACTTCTCAGCAATTTCTGATGTGCGCGAATGCATTTCGCAACATCTCAGTGCTCTTTTTTCTTGGCCTTCAAATGACGCTACATAATGCTTTTTTCTCGCCTCCACATCAACGTGAAACGTAATCCATAGTTGCTAAGAAAACGGACAAATTAGCACATGAATGTCAGGTTTCCGGTCGAATTCTGACATCCGATCTGTGATGAGAAGAAGACTGCATGCTGCTCTTCTCTCTTCTTCTCACCGGTGAATATCATTTTGTTTCCTGAAATCAATGTTCCAACTTCTTCTACAAAGAATTAGTTTTTTGATGGCTGATACTCTTCTGAGGAAACTCTATGGATACTACACTTTCAATTTTTTTTGCAATCACTAACGACAAATAATGTTACCTCAACATTTTCATTCGAAAAGCTACCACGATTTGTGCTGCTCAGATTTTTCGCTGCTTCAACATTTGAGTTCTACAGGCACAGTGTTGGCGATCCCCCGTGGCACCCTCTCATAGCACAGATTTCCGATATATCAAAACCCATTCAAGCTCCCAAATAATGATTTGAATGCAGATCAAAACCCAAAATGTTGTCACATTTTCGCGAGAATCCTGCTCCTACTGAGGTGTTTCAATGCCATAAACATAGATACGCTGTCCGACCGCTTTCATGTGGACTGCAACTTTTTGCAAGTCGTTTCGAACAGAAGTTTGTAATCGAAAGCTCGAAATACAAGTTTGAGACTTTCATTATTGCAAGCAGCGTTAGACGTTAGGTCTACTCTGGTGAAGCTGATAATATCCTCTTGAGCATATGTCTGAGCGTTACAGGGTCAGAAGAGGACGCCATGGGCAACGTCCGCGAAATAGAGACAGAAAAAATTTTCTCATACAAATATTGAGGACTCCGCATTCCCTAAAAAATAGACTAATGGTCAACAGTGGCGCTTCGATGTGATGGGTTACATGAAAAGAGACAGAGTGGTAATAAGGAAAACAAGATGGAAACTAAGATTGCTAGAAGTAAGTGAGCTGGTGCTTTTTTTGGAGGGAACTGCAAACTCACCTTGTCGGACTTTGGTGGGACCAGAAAGGACTCGTAAAGCCGAAAACTCGGTGAAATAAACTTTTTCGAAAAGGTGAAAGTCGAGCGATTCTAATCTTCATTAATCCCCTATGCTTTTAGAGCGGAACTTCTTCACGTCGCCAAAATTACAGTTCAAATCATATGAGTTCGAAATGAATTTATCATCAGAATACGCTGAAATTACCATTCTATCGTAATGAGATATATCCACGGCAAGAAAGTATTACAGCTCAAAGAATTTGAACTAAAATTGTTTTTTTCCGTTATCGGGTAGGGAATAAAGAATTAGCCTCTTTTGCTGGACAAGAAATTTTTCTAAGAGTTTTAACAACCATTCGAAAACTTAAATCTCGAAGAACTGCTGAACGTGCTCATTTTTTCTTAAAAAGCGCTTTTATAGCGCTGTAGCATTCGAAATGAGATTATGATTCACACGCGTCGTGGGCTCTTACTATTATTATAATTATGCTTCGCTAAACAAAACTCACTGCTCAAACCGCTACTAGTTACTCGATAGCTCAAATCTCGAAGACTTGAAAAAAAGGTTTTCTAGAAAAACCTTTCTGACAGCGCTGTAAAAAAAAAGAAAAATTTTGTGTTTCACACACGCGTACTTTTCGCGAAACAGAGCTTTTCTCTCAAATCATATGTAAATAAATGATAGCGTAAATGGCGACAAATCTAACACATGCTTATTTTTTGAGAAGACCGTTTCACTGTAGTGTGGGAGGGTAAATAAGATTGAGTCCCACATATCTTGAGCACTGCTTATCAGTAAGGTGTGTGGTGGCTGTGGATCAATAACGCACGGTCGACCATGCAGCGCAATTCACATGTGGAATGCGATTGTTATTGTTTAATTTGAGATTTTCTCTGTTTTGGAAGAAAACTTCAGATGAAACGTAGGACTCCGATACATGAAGACTCTCTCTACCCGTTCATATGCATTTCGTGCCGCCAAAGAAATACAGACGTGATAGTTATAAAAGCGTGCGGCACGAGCGAAACATAACTTTATATTTAATGCTACAGCGCTATAAAAAGGCCTTTTGCAAAAAAAAACGAACTCGCAGAGCAGTCCACCAAGAATTTATGCTTCTTGTATGGTTACTAAGACTCTAATGAAAAGTTCTTGTCCAGCAAAAGAGGTCAATTCTTCATTACCTGCCTGAAAGGAAAAGAACCCAAAATCAAATAGAACTGTTAATGAAGAAGGGAAATTTCTCATAATCTAACAGCATTTCTTACCTATTGAATACTTAGTCCAGCACAAAAGTTATACAGATGAAATTTATAGCCCATTAACCGCATAGAGTAAGGTGATTCCGTCTCAAAACATTAAAAAAAGGCCTTTCGCGAGGCAATGCTTTTCCTCACTCATACTTATTTCTTTCGTTAATACATATTCCAATGTCATCGTAACCCTGATGTTTCTTTCATTCCTTACGTTGTTTTGCAAGCGTTACTTATAAAGCTAGCTGAATTCAGGTGTGAATTTGGTTGTAATGTGAGGAATTCGACTTCCTCATTAATAATACTGAATGCTGGTCAAGCGTGATTAGATCCAAAACACTCATTAAGCAAAGTTGGAAAACGGTATGAATTGGAGGCTAGTGCTTTGCGTTTAGATTTGAATTTTTCCACGGCGACGAGGAATACAACGAATAATTGATAGATAGCCCAAAGATTATGACATAAGCCGTCTTTTAGTTCTCCTAACCTTTAGCTTTTTTCTTCTATATTTTATACGACTCCCTCCGCATTTATTATGAGAATGGCAGCACTTCATACATTTTCATTCATTTACTCGTGTTCATTGTCCAGAAAGATCTTGTGACCTTCTGCTTCTGGGCTTGACTGGTGCTTGAGAAATACTGTCTTCTCTAAAAATGCCGCTCAGTAGTGGATGAATCTAATCTCTTTGAGACGTGAAACACTCGATTAAGAGATAAAATAGTCGCTTCTTCCCGGATCGCAAGAAGGGGGTTATCCTGACAAGTCAGTTACCAGCCTGCGACTATGTGGAGATAAGAGGCTTTGCCAGCCCATAGGGATTAAACCAGTAGTGTCTCCACCGTGATCGGCGCTGCTATCATTGCATTACTGACTTTCCATATCCTAATTGATGGCTGCTATTGGCTCATAGCTGGATTATTTGGCGAGCCGTTGATCATTATGAAGTAGTCTTTTTTCACATCAGAAGTGAGACACGAAAGAGCAAAATCCAGGCATAAAATGTGATAGTGAGCAAAAAAATAGTGATTTTCAAAACTATGTTTCACAGGAAGTTGACCAGGCGGAATTCATGTGCATGAGAGCTCGTTTGAAATCATCACGAGGTTGTAACGACTATCGTTACGTCACGATGCAGTACAAATTTATTCTTCTACTTGGAAAATTCTCCATTCTGAAATCCTACACTCTTGGAGAAAGATACTCTTCAAGGTCGTTCCAGTCTGAATTTAAAACTGCTCTCCACATCAGTAGCGATGAGTGAGCGACCTTAACACACCGCACTGGTTGTTCGTGACCGCTCCGCTTTCCGCTTTGGGCGGTGAAAGTGACAGGTGGCCCGCAGAAACGTCGGGGGTCAAAGCAAGCGTGTGGGAGCGGATATCTGAGCGCGATGACACCGTCGAAGCGGCTTGTGAACTACGTCGGTTGTTAGTGTGTCCTCCAATTGATTAGCTTTTTCCTTCTTATATTCTATACAACTCTCTCCACATTTATTATGAGAATAACAGCACTTCATACATTTTGATTCATTTACTCGCATTCAATGTCCAGGAAGATCTTCTTACCTTATATTTTTGGGCCCGACTGGTGCTTGAGAAATGTAGTCTTCTCTAAAAATGCCGTTCAACAGTGGATGAGTCTAATCTCTTTAAGACGTGAAACACTTAAATAGGGGATAAAATAGTTGCTCCTTTTCGGATCGCAAGAAGGGGTTTATCCTGACAAGTCATTTGGCAACCTGCGACTATGTGGACATAAGAGGCATCTCTCTACCGTGGTCGGCGTTACTATCACTGCACTACTCACTTTCCGAGCCCTAATCATTGACTACCACTGGCTAATAACTGACTTATTTGGCGAGCCGTCGATCATTATGAAATAGTTTTTTTTCAGGTTAAAACAGAGACATGAAAGAGTCAAAGTGACAGATGGCCCGCAGAAACGTCAGGGTCAAAGCAAGCGTGTGGGAGCGGATATCTGCGCGCGATGACACCGTCGAAGAGGCTTTTGAACTAAGCCGATTGTTAGTCTATCCTCCAATTAATTAGCTTTTTGACAGCTTATGATTACCGGAAACAAAATTCTAAGTTTCGATCCTATGCCACGATTAGCGACTCCGATGGAGCTTAAATAGAAATAAGTCCTTATTCCGATTCAGTTTCGTGTTGTCAATTTTGCCGAAACATAATTATTTGTGAAACAGTCTATGTGGAAGCGTATTTATTTTACGAGCTTCTTAGCTACTGTATTGATGCCGATGCTCTAAAAGAGGATAGATCCTAACAGCGCCTGATGTCGAGTTGTGTCAAATCTTAAAAGTGGCAGTATTCATTTTCAGTTAACGAATAGTGGAAAGGGAATGACCTGAATTACATGACTCTATCAGATCCGCTAAAATTCAGAGCATCTTCACGTCGATAATATTAACGAATGAAAAAAAGTATGTAACAATCTCTTAATGTATTGTCTGTCGCTGAACAACTGGATAATCGTGAGAGAATATCTCGAAAAATATTCAAGAATAGGTCGCGTGTTCCTCTAACAGCAGGAAAACAATAAAATGAAAAAGGATGACCGCAATAATTGCCATTTGTTAACGTCTTAATGATGTGAATTCATAGCATTCCCATCAGAATGAAGCCAAATATTCCAATATTTTATCACATTCATTTGATCCGTCAGGAATCCATTCTATACTCAGGTGTTGTTTGAGCTTGTCTCTTTTGGCTTCGTATCCACGCATGCACAAACATCGTAAAAGAGCGAACTGCAAGACCTACCTTCATTTGTGCAATGTCAAGCTTGTTTGGGCAATTATAATGCGGGCAAAACGGATCAGTTTATCGGTCACTTATCCGTTAACCTTCTCGAGGAACAACACGTTCTCAGTGTAAAGCAACATATCGTAGAAAAGCACAAAATCACCACACTTAAAAAGGTTATTTGAAACTCTGTGTAGAAGCCGAGGTCCACCTGATTAGCTCACCTAATCGTACCAGTATCAGTAAAACGAAGACGGATTCGGTAAACATTTTAAGGTATTGGTGTGGATTAAGAGATCGAGTAGAGCAGAGATGACTAGTAGTGGTGAATGGTGTCTCTGTCTGTTTAGAAAACCTCCTGGCGACAGTGCGATCCCGCACTGCGAACATGAAGAAGAAGCGAGAATAGGGGTGAGAGGGTCGATATTTGATCGAAGCCTATTGATGACAAAATGCACCAATCACTATCGCTTCACGTTATATCGAACAAATTGGGTTCATTTATCGAAACAGTCAACGAGACCTCCTGCACTAATTGTTCTAAAAAAAACTAGATAACGCTGTAGGTTTTGAACGTGCAAACTCTTAACAGTACTCATAATACGAAATATCTAGGGACAAAGTTTTTTCCCACTTACACCACACTTGTAGAGCGGAAGCAGACGAAAATAGCTTAGGGAAGAGAATTCGTTTGTAAAAGGGGCAAAAATGAAAAGTATGCTAATTGTATTGACGGTCTGAAGCAGGCACTGGAGGCGATCAACTACCTAGAAAGCGCTTTGTATATTCATAGATCTGCCACCTCACCATCATTGATCTCTTGAATGTTGGATGAGTTCACATATTGGACCTTCTCATAAGCTTGAGGACTAGAGCAATAAGCACGAAATACATTAACCAGAGGTAACTAGAGTTGCTTAGCAACACTATTGAAAGAATGTGTCATTAGCCTTAACACTTTTCTGTCATCTCTCAAGCAATAAATCACTTTGCGTACATTTTTCTCAGTTTTCTTTTGATACTAAATTTGTCCATACTTGCCGCTTAATGCCCGTTCAACGAGGCCATTATCGCAGTTTGCTGCTTTGGGAGTACAAATTGCGACGCGAAGCGCAGACCGCATTTAAGAGAATCAACCGTGCAAAGGCTCAAGGATTTGTATTCAGGCGAACACCGTTTCGGTTCTTTGCTGAGTTTCGCACCGGCAAAACTAACCTAAAGAACCAGCTGCGCTCTGGACGCACGCTAAGTTGATCGAGAGGCCGTCACTGGAGCAACCGAAGAGCATCCGACTTTGACTATGGGAGACGTTGACGGGCGATTTTCATTGTAGCCAGACGAAAATCAACAGAAAATTCAAAGCAACAGGTGAAGAGTCGGAGAAAGGCCGATGAATTCCACTCGAGTTCAATTATTTACAGATGCATAAAATCAAGAACATCGCTCAAAAACTGCTGCGAATTGGACTGGGAGTTGCTGGGTTATCCGTCTTCCTAACTTGTCGCCGTCTGGCTATCACCTATTACGGTCCCTAGAGCACTTCCTCAACAAGAAAAAGTTCCGAGACATCAAGAATTTGCGTCGAGGATTGACGACCTTCCTTGAATCCAAGGCCGATTAGTTTTATGACGCGGTTTTGATTTGTTGCCTAAGAGATGGCAAAAATGTGCTTAGGCTGATGAAGCATGCTTTAAATATTGTTGCGAAGCAATTTTAATTACTTTTGTTTAATCAATTTGAAGGCTACTGCTGTTATATTACAACTTATGAGAAGACCTAATACATAAATATTTATATGGAAGGATAAAGTTCTCGGAGTTGATTGATCCCTGAGGGATGCGCCACGCATTCGGCTCTAACTTTTATCTTCGTTTGAGGTGATTGAATGCATATTTGGCTTATACAATGAATGACCCGCGGCGGCCTACCTGCTGTATCGAGTCAGTGCTCCTTATCCTCCCCGAGAAGTTTGAGATCAGTCTGGTACCAATTTACCAGACCCCGGAGGGAAGGACGGCTTGGTGAGTATTAAGCCCGTAATCGAACCATCGACCTTGTGTGCAACGCAGAGCACTTCTACTCTAACCACTGCGCCACATGCGGCCCCTATATATACATAAACGTACGATATATATATATATATATATATATATAATTGAGAAAAGCTGTAAGCCATCGACTGTAAAGCGACTCAGGCATCATATCGTGTCTTACCATCTCCATTTGGAGCACGTGGCTGTAAAAAAGATGATGCTGCCGAAACGTAGCGCCGCTGACCAAATCAACCTCGAAAAGTTGATGGTATGCTATCGAATATATATAGATGTATATATGTATATGCGTGTGTATAGTGAATAAAAGTGAACTGTATTGCCTGTATTCCACACTATTAGATCACTGGTTCAATCTGGCGTTCCAAACCCGCTATGCCTTCAGTTCTCCCGTGATCAATGAATCGTGCCAAATCTCGTAAGGATAATGGCCTCCAAGTCATTGTGTAAGCAGAGTATGTACTGAGCCTTCTCTACGTCTCTTTAACCGCGTCGAATACATTCCACATCCCCCAAAGATTAACGAAAGCAGAACGCCGCTACCTATTTTATCCTTTCACCACTCATGCGGAGGATTCTTAGACAAACGACTATCTTGCTGATAAGTATGGTGCCTTAGTAAAAGAAGTAAGAATTTAATCACGATCACACATGGTAAAATATCAGCCCAAGATATTCTGTCTTTTCAAATTTCTGCCCAGGATAGATCTCAAATTTTGGCAATCAAAGATTCATTACACAGTGTCTTCACATTTATGAAAACACAACGCGATAAAAATGACTGTAAATAGAATATGCGAAAATAGTACGATCTTCGTACAGAGACGTTATGTTAGGTTGAGAAAAAGTTTTGAGAAATTTCTAAGAGCTTCATTTTTTGACAGCTTCGTGTCGCTTCTTATTAACAGTTTTGTATATATCTATCTATTTCATTAATTTCGTTCAGAATGTCTAATGACCAGTATGACCTTCCGGAATAATAACAACTTATGGGGTAGAGCAGCGGCGGAAGCAACAGCACAACAGCGCTAGCACCCCACCAGCAGCCCATGGAGACTAGATCACCTGCTTCCTACTTGTAGCTGACGCCTTCACCATATCCCTGTCTCGGACTCTTGCGAGTCCTTCCCGAAAATTGGCCAGGGGGTCCGTGCGCCTCACAACGCGTGGGCTCAGCTGCGGGTGACCACGGAGGACACCACCGTCACCTTCCCTGGTTTTGCTTGTCGAGAACTAAGCGCCCTAGGCGCTTTGGACTCAACTCACACCGTGGTAGGGACTCGTGTGACTGCTAAGAGAAAAGAACAGCGCATCACGGCCGGCTTTAAACCACGATCTCTCATAGAGGAGTCGCAGAGAAAAATGCGCTGTAGTGCGACTTTCAAATCAAATCTGTTACTCGTAGGAACATAATAACAAGTTGGACCGTTGAGAGTACATCAACAACAGCAGTAAAACTATAAACAAAAATGATTTTGAACTTAAGTGTGAAGTCAATAAAAAATTTTTTCAGTAGAAAGTATACATACATCAGTGAAAACAGCAAGATTTTCTATAATAGTTCCCCTTTCTTAGCACTTCTTCACACGTGATCCTGTCAGTCACAAACTTTCAAAACGTTTCGTTCTCCAGATCACCACTAGACCTGTCTAAAGGACACATAAACTGGCTGAGGTTAGGCAAAAAGTTTTGGGAAATCTTTGAATGTTTCATTTTTTGGCATTTTTATGTTGTTTTTCAGTGACAGTCCGTATATATTTATCTAGTTCATTAATTTCTACTCCAAAATTTCGGCTAGTGAACAATATGATGACCGTGTGTTGATTCGCCATTATTGCAGAAAAGATTTAACGATTCTCAAAGCCAATGATGAGATTGATGAGAGTGAAGGTGCCGATGCAACGACAAAATCGACTGTAGACAGATGCCTTTAGCGATTCAAGGAAGGCAAAATTTGATCTCGAAGACAGGCATCATTCTGGTCGGCCGTCTTTTGTGGATGAAAGTGGCTTGCATGCCGCTTTGAGTACTAAGCCTCCAGCGAGCACTCCGCTTACAGTCCACCATCTGATTATGGCCTCTTACGATTAATGAAACATCTTCTGAATGGCCGTCGATTTGAATTATTTGATGAACTTGAAACATGTCAAGAGTTTTTTGATCCAAAGGAGTCGGAGTGACACTTCGAGCAGATCCGCAATCCTGTACAACAATGAAGGAAAGTTGTTAACATTGGTGGTCTATTATTCGAGAATAGTTTTTGTTCTTTTTGATGTTATTATGCTCATAAAAGCGAAACTTTCAAAAATTTCTCAGAATTTTTTGTTCCATCCTAGATAGAGAGAAAGGTGGCATGAAGAACTATAGAAAGGGTTGTCTTGAATGATTAAGCTAACACGGAGTGTTTACAGAACTTCCATTTGGCTAGTCTTCCGTAGCCATCTTTTTCACTATCATGTTGATCCGAGACCCACAGTGCAATATCCTTGTGATATGGTCCTTGCAATCCCACTAAATCATATCTAAATATTGAAACCTAGGAACTGTTACAGCTGGGTAGACGAAGTTATTTAAAGACCGAAAACGGTCCTTTTATGGTCTAAAGAATGCTAGAAACTCTATACCTGCAAGATTTTCGTGGATCGCAAAAGTGAATCGGATTATCTGGCTTTCCCATATGTAAAATTCCTTTTTAAGCAGAGCACCGTGAGGAGTTTCGACTGGTTCATTTGCCATCAGAGTAGAATTGCATAATGGATGTTAATCCATCCACTGTTCGTCTTTAGAGGTGATCCTCCATTTACTGAGCACAGTAATATTTCACGAGCTATATATTCAAGGATTCTGAGTGACACGCAAAGCTAAACCCTGACGGTATTAAACCAGCGTTTCACGCCGGTGTGAATGAATCGCAATAATCAACTCCCGCCTAAGGTTCAGAATATTGCATATCACCCAGCATCTTCAAATATATAGTTGTAACATTAGAAAACTCCTATGAAAAGCAGTAAAATCGAAGATTTTTTGAGGCCTCGCTGTTTGATCTATTATGTTTGTACTCTCTCTTCAGATAGATAGCTGGTATTTCGGTGAAATCACCTTCTTGAGAGCCTAAACGTACCATACAACCACATCCAATTATGCTTTTCGTTTCGAGTGTTCTCCTATGACCACGCTCAAAGTTCAATATGCCATATTATCGTCTTTTGAGCCACGCATGTGGTCTGTTATATAAGGGCTGACTTATAGAGTCGGATACTCGTGTTTCAATCTTGACGTTCTCATCAGTCGTGCGGTACCCCTTCCGTCTCTAGCCATTCCTCTCGCGGCGCTCAGCTCCCTACACTAAGAGTAGACGATGACGAACATTTACACTGTAAGTCCAATGAAATTATCACTGAGCAGACATTGCTGTATATATTTGTGCAGCAGACCACATGCGTGGATCAAAAAATGATTATCTGGCATATTGAAATTTGACCGTGCTTATAAGAAAACACTTGAAACGAAAGGTATGACATATTAACAGTACCAGCCAAGAACAATCGAGTGTACATCATTCAAATTTTATAAGCTATAAAAAAAGATATTGCGACATAAATCTTCTAGTCTTCAATGATTTCCGCAGCAAACAGTATCCAGAAGTCATCTCAGCTGTTATAGATAAAAAATGGATAGTTAGTCAATGATGATTATGCATACTAAATCCGATTTTAGTTCAGCGATAACACTTAGTAATTTGAGTTATTCGTGCACTTAGAGAGCTGGAATTAACGTAAATTTATGGTATTTATCCTTTCTATGAGCATTATCCGTTGTTGCAACCTTTGCCACTGTACATGTCACTTATTATCCACATTTTATGTACTTCGTTAGGTGGTTCGCCTCAAGGCGAATCCATTTATCTCCCTCGAGCTCCATGAACTCAAAATAACCCAAGTGTGATAGCGTGCAGGTGTTTGTAACGGTCCAGCAGTAAACCATAGATCCTTTGCCGTCATCGTACCTGTATTTCGCCTCACTGCGCGGTAGAGCGGCGGTGACCACAATGAACACGACCGTAACCGACCCTTGGAGACCTAAGCGTACTAGGCGTTTTGAACTCAACTCGCGCTGTGCTTGGGGCTCGTGTGACTGTTAAGAGAAAAAACGGCGTATTACAGCCGGCTTTCAACCGCGATCTCTCATCGAGGAGTCGCAGAGAAAAATGCATAGTGCATCTTCCAAATCAAATGTCTATTTTGGAGGAACATAATAACAAGTTGAACCTTTGAGAGTACATCAACAACAGCAGTAAACTATAAACAAAAAGGATTCTGAATTTGAGTGTGAAGTCGATGAAAAAAATTTTTCAGTGGAAAGTATTCATAAATCAGTGAAAATAGTGAGATTTTCTGTGATAGTTCTCCCTAGTTCTTTTCATTTCTTCACACGTGATCATGTCAGTCATCAACTTCCAAAACGTTTGTTGTCTAGATCACCACTAAACCTGTCTAAAGGACGCATAAACTGACAAAATATTTGGTTGGGCAAAAAGGTCTGAAAAATTTTGAAGGCTTCTTTTGTATATGTATGTTTATGTATGCTTTCTTTTGTATATGTATATATTCATCTACATATATATACATATATATGGAAGGATAAAGCTCGCGGAGTTTATTAATCCCTGAGGGATGCGCCTTGCATTCGTCTTTAACCTATATCCTCGTTTGAGGTGACTGAATGCATACTTGCCCTATACAATGACTCGCGGCTGCCTACCGCGTAGAGCCAGTGCTGCTTATCCTCCCAGAGGAGTTTGACATCAGTCTGGTACCAATTCAACACAGCCCGGAGGGAAGAAAGCTAGCTGAGTTATAAGCCCGTAATCGTACCGTTGACCATGAGTGCAACGCAGAGCACCTCTACTTTAACCACTGTGCCACATGCTGCCCTATATATACATAATTATATAAATATATATTAATAATTAAGAGAAGCTGTGAGCCATCGACTGTAAAGCGACTCAGGCATCATATCGTGTTGTTTGGTCTTCCCATCTATATTTGGAGCAAGTGGCTCTGAAAAAGGTGATGCTGGCGAAACGTACGTGCGCCACTGACCATATAACCTCTAAAAGTCAATAGTAGGCTATTGAATATATATATATACATATATATATATACCTACATATATATGTACATATATAGGTGTATATACATATATATATGTATATATATATATATATAAATATGCATGTGTATAGTGAATAAAAGTGAACTGTAATGCACACTGTTAGATCACTGGTTTAATCTGGCATCTCGGACCCACTATGCCTTCAGTTCGTCAGTGATCAATGGGTTTGTGCCAAACTTTCCTAGGATGGTACCCTGCAAGTCATTGTGTAGGCTATTTATGTACTAAGCCTTCATTTCGTTTCCTTAACGGCGTCGAATACATTCCACATCCCCAAAGATTATTGAAAGCCGATCGCCGCATCCTTTTTCATTCTTTTACCACTCATGCGGAGGATAATTGGACAAACGACTATTTTGCTGATAAGTATGGTGCCTCAGAAAAAGAAATGAGAAATTTGATCACAGATGGTAAAATTCCAATCAAAGACATTGTATCTTTTCCAATTTACGACCAAGACAGATTTCAAGTTTTGGTAATCAAAGATTCATTACACAGTGTCTTTACATTTATAATAACACAACGCGATAAAAATGACTGTAAATAGAATATGCTAATAATAGTACGATCTTTGTACAAAGACGTTATGTTAGGTTGAGAAAAAGTTTTGAGAAATTTCTAAAAGCTTCATTTTTTGACAACATCGTGTCGCTTCTTATTATGAGTTCTGTATATATATATATATTATATAGATATATATATATATATATACATACACGCCAGGATATCGAAAATAAGGTGGTGCCGGACACGTGATGCGCTTCAACGACAACCGATGGACGAGAGCCGTTACCGACTGGATTCCTCGGGACGTCAAGCGCTCTAAAGGAAGACCACTGACCCGTTGGTCCGATTTCTTCACGAAAGCGATGGAAGAAAGATATGATGCTCAGCGAATTCCTAGAGCGAGGAGGACCCACTGGGCTACTCTTGCACGCGATAGGGAAAAATGGAAGAGTTGCTGGTACCCGCTCGAGTCACTCGACGATCAACGGGACGACAGGTGACAGGTGACAGGTGATATATATATATATATATATATATATATATATATAACTATTTTCATTAATTTCGTTCAAAATGTCTATTGAACAGCATAATCTTCCGGAATAATAACAGCTCACAGGGTAGAGCAGCAGCAGGAGCAGCAACATAACAGCACTATCACCCCACCAGCAGCCCAGACGTTGCTCCATCCGATCTATGGGTGTGGAGAGTAGATCACGTGCTTCCTACTTGCAGCTAAGCGCTTCACCACATCACTGCCTCGGACTCTTGCGAGTCCTTTCCAAAAATTGGCCAGGGGGTGCGTGCGCCTCACAGCGCATGACTTCGCCTGCGGTGACCACGAAGGACACCACCGTCACCGTCCCTGGTTTTGCTTGTTGAGAACTAAGCGCACTTGGCCCTTGGTATTCAACTCACACTGTGATAGGGACTCGTGTGACTGCTAAGAGAAAAGAACAGCGCATCACGGCCGGCTTTCAACCACGATCTCTCATCGACGAGTCGCAGAGAAAAATGCGCTGTAGTGCGACTTTCAAATCAAATGTGTAACTCGGAGGAACATAGTAACAAGTTGGACCGTTGAGAGTACATGAACAACAGCAGTAAAACTATAAACAAAAATGATTTTGAATTTGAGTGTGAAGTCGATGAAAACATTTTTCCAGTGGAAAGTATTCATACATCAGTGAAAACAGTAAGATTTTCTATAATAGTTCCCCTTTCTTTGCATTTCTTCACACGTCATACTGTCAGTCACCAACTTTCAAAACGTTTCGCCCTCTAGATCACCATTAAACCTATTAAAAGACGCATAAACTGACAAAATATTAGGTTGGGCAAAAAGTTCCGGGAAATTTTCGAAGATCCATTTTTTGGCATTTTTGTGTTGCTTTTTATTGATACTTCGTATATATTAATCTAGTTCATTAATTTCAGCTCCAAAATATCAGCTAGTGAACAATATCGTACGCGTGTGTTGTTTCGCCATTATTAGAGAAAAGGTTTGACGATTCTCAAAGCCATTAATAAGATTGATGATAGTGAACGTGGCGATGCAACGACAAAATCGACTGTGGACAGTTGACTTAAGCGATTCATGGAAGACAAAAATTGATCTCGAAGACAGGCGTCACTCTGAGCGACCATCTTTTCTGCATGAAAGTGTTGCAAGGCGCTTTGAATGCCAAGCCTCCAGCGAACACTCCGTCTACAGTCCAGACGTTGCTGCATCTGATTATGGCCTCTTACGATCAACGCATCACCTTTTGAATGGTCATCGATTTGAATTATTTGATGAAGGTGAAGCATGTCAAGAGTTATCCGATCTGAAGGAGCCGGGTGGTTCTTCGAGCAAATCCGAAATCTTCTAGAGCGATGATAATATGACGTGGACTGTGGTGTTCTACAATGCGAAAAATAGTTATTGTTGTTTTTGCTGTTAATATGCGCATAAAAACGAAACTTTGAAAAACTTCTAAAGAACTTTTTGCTCAATCCTAGGTAGAGAGAAATTTGGCATGAAGGACTAGGGAGAAGGTCGTCTTGAATGATTAAGCTAACACGAGGTGGTTACAGAACTTCCATTTGGCTAGTTTTTGGTAGCCATCCTTTTCACTACCATGTCGATCCGAGACCCACAGTGCGATGTCCATGTGATATGGGTCCTCGTAATCCCACTTAATCATATCTAAATACAGTAAACTAGGATTCGTTGACCCAAAACGGCCCTTATATGGTTGTGGAGGGCAAAACTGAATTGGATTGTCTGGCCTGTCCCACTTGTAGAATGTTTTTCAAACAGAGCACTTTTAGGAGTTTTCACTGGTTTATTTGCGAGCACAGTAGAATTGCAAATCGAATGTTAATCCATCCATTGTTCGTTTCTAGAGGTGGTCCTCCAATTACTGAGCACAGTAATATCTTACGAGCTATATATACAAGGATACTGAGTGACACGCAAAGCTAAACCTCAGGTGGTAATTGAACCAGCGTTTCACCCTGGTATGAGTGAATCGCGGGAATCAACTACCGCCTGAGGTTCAGAGTAATGCATATAATCCAGCACCTTCAGATATATAGTTTCAACATATGAACACTTCTATGAAAAGCTGTGAAATGGGAGATTTCATGAGACGTTGTTTCATATTATGCTGATATCCCTTTTTTAGATACGATAGTTGATGTTATAATGAATTCACCTCCTTTAGAGCCTAAACATGTCATACAAGCCATATTTGTATGATCGGTTGATATTATCTGACTATAATGTAGATCTAATTATAAAACCACACAGGAATTTGCTAATTAAAAGACCTCAACTATTAACTTTCAGATGGAGTAAGGTCACCAATGTGTTGTTTACACATTACTTACTTCGACCAAAAAGTCAGAAGGTAAGAAGTAAGAGATAAGGGATAAGGCGTCATACCGCGTGATAATAAGGTATTCTCCTTTCTACCCATTTCTGTTTTTTTTTTTTCAAAATCTATGAAAAACACTCCAAATGTTTAGCCCGCTGACGTTTTTAATCCTGGCTCGGCATAATGACTGTCACCTCAAAATCGTAATCGTTGTGTTTCTGAGTTCTAGGTGTAGATAGAGGGATCGATTACTCATCTTCCCATCTAGGTGCTGTTTTATGTGAACGCAGGGTGATCCACCTCTTTCACCAGTGTAATCACAGCATGAAAAAATTATCTATCAGAAGCCTCCACAAAGTGCATGAAGCCTTCGGAAGTCCGTAGATAAATGAATACAGTACCAAAAAAACTAGAATAAGAAATACAGAATGCGAAAAATAGTAATTTGTATGCACCAGCCGCAATTCGTTGACTGAAAAAGTGGTGATAACACAATGCCATTGTACGTCGTGCTGTCACCACATACGCAAGTCTCACCTCTCTGCTACGGACTCAGTATGAGGCATGGGCCACTGATGAAGAGGGCGATACGTCCAAAGCACGTGTGTGGCTAACTCCGCTAAGGCTTTAAACATTCTTACAACCTCTCAACAACGAAGTCTCAAAAACAGTCAAGGAGATGGATCAAATGCAGAACACAGCTGTAAATCTCGCCATAAATACACGATTAGGCTCATTTTTCTAAATTTAGCTGTACTAACGAAAAAGAAAAAAAACTAACTGTAAAAAAGTTCCGGAAACTTATCTTTGTTCGATTTTCATTTTTCTAATTGGAAAACAAAAAAGAATAAAGGAATACTTCCATTTAAACGAGGAGATTACCTCAAGTCTGTGTTTCTGACAGGTCTTTAATTCACAGGAGCACTTTGATTACTGCTTAGTTGACATTTCTTCAAATTTTTATTTGCTTCCTTATATTTTGATATGTTGTTCATTTTATAATTAATTTCAAGTTCAAGGTTTAAGAGTTGGATGATTGGGTGTGAAAATAGGCATAGGCTAAACGCAACAGTTGTCAACCTCTTCCAAGCGAAGCCCGCCAAATGCAACTGATCCGTAGACTTTTTGCAAAAATCATACTCTATCCCAAGATTGTATTCATGCCCATAATAAATATCGCGTGAGTTAGTATCCAGAATAGGAAAGGACAACGTTACAGAAAGTGTGAGATATAAAAAAACTTCAAAGTAGAATTTGTTACCCTAATACCTCTCAACATTCACATAACATTTTTGCTACTAAATAGGAACTGCTCGCAATAAGACGTTACTGCCTTATTTATTTCAACGATAAATAGATAAAGGAAAAAGCTCTCGGCGATGATCAATCTTGAGGGATGCGGCATGCATTTGTCTTCAATTTTTCATTTCGTTGGAGGTGACCGGATGCATATCTAGCCTTTGCAATGACTCGCGATGGCCTTCGCTGAACCGAGTCATTGCTGCTTATTCTCCCAGACAAGTCTAAGATCAGTCTAGTACTAATTTACCGATCGCGGTGGGATGGATGTCTTGGTGAGCCACGAGCGCGAGATCGAACCACTGACCTCGCGTGCGACGCAGAGCACCTCTAACCAGTGCGCCACATGCGCTCTTCTACATTGATTGCCATACCAATAAATAATTATTCATGTTATTTACTTCCACGATGTGTGGCAACATTTTATTGCTCATATTTCAGCGCTTCTTGTTCTCTCATCAACAATATCAAAAATCTACATCAATTTTGCTATAATAATAAAAAAGTTATACGTTTTATCGGAGCAAAACCATTATAAATAAGAGGACTCACGTGATACTACTAAATATTTGATACCAAGGAACCTTTCTCGTTGAGATGGTGCGAAAAGTAAATCTTAGTAATATGAAAGTCATAAGATTTGCTGTCGTCGCTTGGTGTGCTTTCGAGTTCAGAGCAGAAGTCCGAACTCAAATTATTGCAGCAAAGCAAAGATAGTCTGATCTATTTGTGATGTAATACGACTATAGCCCCAGGCACATCGTATGAACCTCATAAAATAGCTTATAATGCGATAGTTGCAGCCGTCATGCGCGTCTTTCCCTAGCAACCGCCTCCAGTCTTTGCAGTCACAATGTATGTCATCATCTTTCCACTGCTATGATCGTCCTAACGGTCCGTCTAGCTGAGCATGATTGTTACTACTCCGTGCTCCTTCATCGTTCAGATTCCATTTTGCCATCGACGAATCTCTTCTGCATCATTCACTTAATTCGTAAGATTTTTTGCGTGCAATTTAGATAATTAAACATGGTGATGTTCTGATAAACCAATTATTTTTGAATTTCTGCACTTATTCAAATCATGTGAACCATACCTGCTGAGTTGACACGAAGATATCACCAGGTGTTCCCGAAATTTGATGGCTATATTTCTCCTTACACATAGTCTGTGCGTATTTTATGCAAATCTAATTGTTTCCTCCGACAGATTTTCCGTAGCACTGTTGACATAATCTAACCTTTCTAACACTGCACTTCGTTCACTTTCCCCCAAGTGACACTCCATCTATTAACTCGATGGAATAATAATTATTACATCATTCGACATCACATACTGTATGGTTTGTAACACTTTTTGATTCGACTCGTTTCCTCGCATCCATCATCCTCGACAGTTTTTTAACTTGCACTTGACTGAGACTGTTTTTTCGGAGATTTCAGTAATCTATGCGAATACAGTTGAATTTAGTCGAATGGGTTTCAATGGATTTCTGGAACAAGCATATTAGGGCCATTTTGAGGTGTTCACATCAGGCAGCCACTTATCATTGTAAGTCAAATGGTGGTTTTCCTAGGCAAATGTAGTATATACTTTGCATTTTGAGAAGAATGAGAGCTTCGTTGGCTTGACTGCGACTGAATTAAGGTCATGCGTAAAGATGTTTTATTGCAAATTAATAGCTTCTTCTTGCCGTCTGACGCGCTGCCTTCTTTTTGCTTATTCTGACGAGTATAGATAAGCCGAAGAGAAAGGGTTGAATGCCGGTGAGGAAAATGAGGATAATGAATCGGACTGTTTGATGATCTATTGAATTAGACAGTATACTGACAGAGTATTTGCTGCGGTGAGATTCTCTAACCTTGCCACTGATACTGCTGGAACAGAGGATGTATTCTAAGATGTACAGGGTCATTTTAAAGACAGGCAAATTTATTGATTATGCCAAAACTCAAAGCCAAATCAAAGTAAGCATTGAAAAAAGAGTGAAAGTGAACTGCATCGCAAACGCGACATTAGAAGGTTTCTTTTCCTGAAAACTATCCCCTGTAGAAAACGCCACCCTACCACCATTATTACCACAGCAAATGATTTCACATGTATCACACTGCTCGAATTCCGGTAGTTCTTCCATTCAGTTCGTTTTCTCGCATCCCCAATCACGACGGCAATCGAGCTTTTTTACCTGTAACATCAGCGACTGCTTAAAAATTTTCCTTTTTGTCATAGTTGTCATTGAATGTTGATCGAGTTGATTCTATCTGGGATCCTAAGATAACCGCGCTGAATCACTCCCACGTTGACTAAAAGGGTGAGCCCGCCGCAGAGTGGTGTGTTCTGAAGCTTCCTGTTTTGGCCAGATAATAAGTTTGATGAGCTATGTTTGGGGAGCAAGCACCCAGGTACACTATGACTACACGAAACGAATGATTTCGCTAGCACTGCAATAACCGTTCTTAAATCGCTCCACTTTGATATGGAAATCATTTATCGCATGGCCATAATTGGCTGAGTACAGAATAGTCTCTCGAAAAACCTAAAGCCACCAAAGAGGTGATTTCATTAACATTGGAATGGACCTTTCTTTAGCTACAGCGTCAATTTCTGCTGTGGCCCTCTTTCACTCAAGGACCTTCAGAGCAGAGCGAGTCTACGTAAATCGAGTTCATAATTTCAAATTTTATTACTGATACTTTTTCTTTAAAGCCTTCTTCAGAGGAAGCCCTAAACGATGTGCCAATCGTTTAAACCGACGAGCAATGGTCAACGTTTGCCATCGAAAATCCTATCATACAAGAGAAAAGGATTAGTTACCTGTTGCGCATAATGAATACTTCACTTGGGATTTTGAACATGCTCTTAAATTGTTGTCTTTTTTAGTTCCCACGGAATATCTCATTACCAGTGTTACTAAAAAGAAGAGGAAGCGAAGTATCTGAATTCCTCCTTCCGTTTTCACTTTTCGATGACGAATGCACGGGCGCTCAACCAGTGGGTAAGTAAATTCTTCTCTCATGCGTTCGCCAGTTTGCAGTCATTCAAAGAACGTTAAATTCTGAATTTAGCTAGACTTTTAGAAACAAATATCTAAGAGTTCAAAATCACTTCTAAATAAATTCTCTTCAAGTCAAAAATTCCGGTATATTTCATCATACGGTAGACCGCCTGAAGTTCTATACGTTTCAGTGCACGGATTCTCGCAGTCCGTTGTATGTTCGCCTTCTTTGAACGCTTTTACAGAGGCCGAATGTGAGACTAGCAAATTTCTCTCAGCTCAGTCACTTTTCGGATCACCAGTATTATCGGGTGCTTAAGTTTTATCTGACACATTCGGTTGGTGTTCATGATTCTCTCAAAACGCCTATGTTCAACGCTCGGGCATACGAATATCAGCTTTGGCTTCATTATTAAGCTGGTACTTACTCATCAAAACTTAATGTTGACAGATAACGCGTTGTAGAGTAAAAAGAGTGCTGTGCAATACGAGTGTCAGCGGTGCAACGGATAGCATACGCTCCCGTAAAGAGTGAGATCTGGGTTCGAATCCCGTCTGATGCAAATGTTTTTGCATAGCATTCCACATTATTGGATCTTAGGAGTATTCCAGCTTTCTTATTTTCTCTTCTTACCCGGGAGAAGCAATAGTACTGCTTTAGGTTAGATCCCTTAATTGCTGGGCACTGAGTGATACATTTTGTAGCAGAATGCTATACGTGTTGACATCAAATCGATGATCGTACCTTGTAAGTAGTACTTTCGTCGAAGATCCTAAGGAAATTCGATGAAAAAAAAAGGCAACCACTCTTCATGTAATCTGAAAATAACCGATTCCCTATTCTGAAATTCAATTTATACTAAGGAACATTACCGTGCGAGCTTGACAATCCATATGCGTTGCATTCATTGAGAACAATGCGTTCACATACATGACAGTGCACGCTTTCAACATTGAGCCAATGTTTTTCAGTTCAGATTGGAATTTATTGATTGCAAGAAAAGCCTCTTGAAAATACAGATCTTTGCCTACGGGATATGGTTTTCCTTTCCTGAACGATATCAAATTCCAGTTCATCGAAACCAACAAAGCGTATTTTTTTACTCTTTCAAAAGTGAAGATCGTTCTCCAACACAAATGCGTTCGAGGAAACTAATTTTCGTGCAGTCTACAACGTCAAAGGAGTTTTTTTACAAGTAAATCCAAAATTGAATGAGCACTTCGTAAAACCATATATACCATTATTCTGATGGGATAAAATTTCTCTCTAAGAATACGATGTTCGCAGTTTTTGACCATCAAAAGGGAAGGCGAATTTGCTGTCAGTAGCCGAACGAGTATTTTCAAGCCCTCAGTGTTTTATAGCTTGATGTAGCTACCATAAGTTCGTGGATTTCCAATATCGGATAGGTGCAAACACCGTATTTTCAATCACTTCATTTGCTTCCGGCCCCTTCAGAGAGCTAAATGTTAACGAATCGACTGTTAGCAACAAGCTTTTTGTATTCCAGTCGAATTGTACCTCATTGTAAACTGTCGTGCAGTTACTGTTTTCTCTAAATAATTTTGGTGTACCACTGACTGTCATTTCCAGAAAGCATGGAGCATAGTCAGTCATCAAAACTTTTGTAGGGCTTGATAGACTGAAAAATTTTTGATTATGCTCTGAATCCAGGCGGCACGTTACTTCCTAAGATGATTCTTACTCTAAATATGCGACCAAGGGAGTAACTTAATGCGCAATCTTTGAGAGACACACAATAGTGCATTCATATGAGAACGAATTATTAGGCTAAGGTAGAAGTTTTTTCGCATTTGCTGAATATGTGAAGTTTATACTTGAATTTAATTGAAAAAACAATAATTATTCCTCGAAATGAAGACCATCATTATTCACGATCTTCTGCTAACAATCTACAAGCTTCCTGATCTTCTCAAAACACTTTTTCCCAGCTTCGATTCGGGAAACTCCTGACATGCCTCTTCAGCTTGATCTTCTTCAGTTCTTCAATTTCAAATCGAAAGTAGATTCTACCAAAAATCGACGAGTTTTGGTAGTAAAACGCTACATACAATGTCATACATATCAACGACCTACGTTAATTAGATAGGAAACACTGGTCACAAAATCAAATGTTGGAGAAATTTTTGCGCAATAAAACTTTGACAATGAAAATCATCTCAGAAGGGGTCGGTCGGATTTTTTTAGGTATTCACATCGCACTGAACTGAAACAAGAAATTGAGCAATTAATAGCGGACTTCGTACCGTCATGGATTTGAAGGTCACCCGTCGAAGAAACGAGCGTTAGTGACGCGATGGTGATTGTGAGGAATAGAACTCACCAAGAGGTCACTGGAGTGCGTTAGCCCTACTCCATATTCACTTTAGGGATTGCTACGCAAGTTGTCCTTTAGACTACTTCCGTATCAGCAATCTTTATAGCAGTTTGTAGGTGTCGAGTACCAGGAATGTTTGCTTTGTTCAAGGGCACAGATCTAATCGTATTCCTACTTCAAACCAACCGGTTAAATTTCATCCGAAAACCATTAGAGAAAAACAGCTCGTGAACATAAATCAAAACAAAAAGGCACCGAATTCTCTCTAGAATTAGTTGTAATGTTAGTGACGCCCTATCAAGTAAGAGTGGAGAGAAATTATGACTATGACGGAGCTCAATTCAAAAGCGTAGTAATTCAACTGAAGAGAGCAACAACTGCATTTTGCTTGGTAGTCACCAATGTCTCGATCTTTCTCTACTACGCAAAACAAGGAACGCAAGCAAATCATCGACTGCTTATTGTGTCCGCCATCTACGACATGAATCTCGAAGCGCTGAGAAGTTACTTTTGGTAGTAAAAAAAAGATCAAATGTAAAGGGCAGTGGTTCAAAGAACCAGCTCAAGATATCAACAAGTATTTCCCTTGTACTTCCAGGTCCACGTTGTCCCAATTTCCACTATAGCTCCACGACTCAGTACGCAATTCAGGTATGCCACACCAAGTAGGTCATATGAATTATAGTAATAGGACTATATAAAATGGAGCACCTAAACAAAGCTCATTGCATAGATCCCGTGGAAGACCATTAGCTATTTTGTTACAGTCAGTAGTAAACAATACTGATAAGATCCATAAATCCTAGCCACTTTTCACTCGCAGGCACGCAGATGTAGGAGTTGATCCAGAGTTCAATTTCAATTCAGGTTCTATTTTACGTTTCGTCTCGTTACCCTACATCGAATTAAGACTTCCAAACGATTTTTTCTATCCGTTCATGGAAACATCAGCAGTGGCCCACGTAGACATTGTGATTGTTGCACTGATGTATATCTTTATTCATAGCTCAGATGTATTGTAACAAATTAAACAATCACTGTGTAATGATAAACTGTATTAACACATAAGGAACGACTATGATCGCTTCTCAACCCGTGCCGATAATTCTTCAACAAAAGAGAACACGAGTTGAGAACTGATAAAGAGAAGACTTTAGTCCATCGCACTAAGGGAGTAATTTATTCTCTAGAAATGCTGCTTTCGGTATTTAATCTGTTTGAGATTGAAGCCTTCGAAGAACCGGAAGTGAAGTCTAAATACCTAATACAAAGCTGAACAACAGCAAAACACCTTGCATTGTTTGCGAGATCCATTTAGCTGATCACTTCGTTACCGGAAATCGTAGAGTAGCAAAAGGCAAAATAAAATCTAAAATAAGTTCCGAAAAACTTTATCTTCATCGTCACAGTATTTAATTGAATTTTTACTCTGTCAATAAATATTTGTGGATGTTAGAAGATTTTTATCCTAATAGATGAAGTTCACAAGATTGTTATGAGTTGAGAGGTTAG
The DNA here is from genome assembly GCA_019055375.1 of Parelaphostrongylus tenuis. NCBI lineage: Eukaryota > Metazoa > Nematoda > Chromadorea > Rhabditida > Metastrongylidae > Parelaphostrongylus > Parelaphostrongylus tenuis. The sequence goes on along the minus strand of JAHQIW010005982.1, from coordinate 12,371 downwards.
AATACTTTTTCCACGTATGGATTTGCATCAGCTATATCGTCCGTATCGTCCATTTTGTGTTAATGATCAGAAGAAGTGAGGTCCAAACGTTAACCAAATTCTGGGAAAGACGCCCACGCACAAGGAGAAGAGCAAGAAAAGTGCGAAGAAGAAAAAAGTGAAAGAACAAGTGCAAATAAGGAATCGCTGATCACAAAAATACTGTTGAAATTGCCACTTAAGATCATTAGCGTGAATACCAGGAGAATTTGTGGGAGCATATTATGGCGATAATTGCATAGCTTCAGGGAGCACGAGGCGATAACAAGTAGATAAACGGCAGATCAAAACGAAAAGGCTTAAGATAATAGAAAATGTACAGGAGCAGTGCAACAGCACATTTGAACTCTCCACTAGTAATTTTAATGAACTCTTAGAGAGCAAAAGGCTGACAAATGAAGTAATTATCTGATAGCAGAACTTGGAAAGCACTCTGGTCAAATCCCCTCAGAGTCGTCCAACTCTGCTGACACAGCCTTTACATCTAAATAACGAAATATTTTATATATGCATAATGTGAGACGGCAACTATAAAAACAATGAAATTACTTATATTGATTTGTGAAAGGAGCAATAGGGAAAAAAAATACTCTAACCTTGACGAGGACTTGGTTGCGCAACAAAAGGAGTAGGTCCACCCACGGCGAATGCGCCAGTTCCCTGCTGCATCACGCTACCTATGGCCTCTGGTCGAATAACAACTGCACGGCTAAATAATACGTTGCAATCTATTTCACCCATTATCCCACTTATATTAATACAATTAACGATTTGGGAACCATGGTTTAATGGCCGTGCATAGCGCGCAGAACATTATTTTCTTTCCCGTGCTGCAGCGCACTGAAAAGGCATTTTCACAAACCAGGCCCTACATTAATATCGCCTTTTTGGCTATCCAATGACTACTAAAGGTGTAGTGAAAATCCGTGTCGCACGGAATAAACGATAAGGCCAGTGAACGGGAATAAATGATAAGGCATCAAGCTATCCTTATGTCTCCGAACAGTGTCGATTTCTTCTCGTGGAGTTCGCAAATTTTCGAGAAGAGTCAGGTGCGAGTCTTTCTCAGGTATCACGGCTAGCAACGCCTCTTGCCTGCGAGACAATTTTGTGATGTGAATATCATGCAAAAAATGGATTAATGATAAAAACAATACTTCAACTGCATCAGCTGCTCGATATGTTGACGTCGTTCCGCTTCGAACGCCCGCGCCATTATTAGACGCGACAGTCGAGCATTTCAGACGCACCAAAATGGATGTTAGAGATATAGGGGAGGTGGTGCGAACCGTAGTTGCCGGTTAGAGATGTGGAGGTCATAGGGTTCCACGGTCCTAAAAGGATTAATTGAACTCATATTTGAACTTATGGAGACCTCGAAATTCATCATATTAGCATTTTTATCACACTAGACAAGTCTGGTAGCAATTTTCTGAATAAGTAGAAAAAATTTAGAGATACTTACTAAAATGCATTACCCTGATCTATGTTAAAACCTCATGGGGACAGGACATTACGTCTCTATCTTTTTTTTTACACATTTTTCATCTTCACTTAAAAGAAACCGTCTGTGCAACAGCTTTAAGTTACCCTACGTTTGAGCCATGACTTCGACATTATTCTAGAGAAAGCAGATCACTATTTCGACGAACCTGCTGATTCACTTGATGAAGAAGATGCTTCTGCTTTGAAAGGTGTACTTCGCGTTCAGCCGTTATGCTCACTGATTCTTGCAGTGCCTCCACTAACTCCTCGATCCTGTGTTTATAAGAAGTTACAAGCTCATCTACGAGTTTGATATTCTCACAAAAAATGCTATAAATATCTCTTTTTTGCCCAAGCACTATTTCCTCCAGAAAGAACACTACTCGGAAGTACAGCTGGAATTTCTCCCTACAAATAAATCATAGATTACGAGAATTTTTGAGAGTAGCGATAGCGTTACTATAGCCACCGCGAAACTATAGTTTAAGCCAAAACATTAGCAGCTAAAAAGAAACAGAAATGAATTCGAACCTTAGTCAAGGTCTCGCTACTTGTCGCATCCATCTCGTCACGATCGACTGCGCTCTTCAGCTGTTCGCATTGCGATCTTAGCTGGAGTTTTCCTTCTCCAACTGACGCACCATTTTCAACAATTTCTCAACTTCACCTCGAGCTGATTCAACCTGTAGTGGGACTTAGTGAAAGATATCTTCTAGATTATGATGGAAAATGGTTTAACAAAAGTGTTAAGTTTAGAATAAAAAGGCTGAATTTTCACAAAATCACTGCACTTCGATTTCATTTGAATTCGCACTAGACTAAAAAAAACGTGAGAACGAATGTTTCATTAGATGAGAGTAGTGAAGAAAACCAGTGGTTGTGGCCAAATGAACATTGATGCTCGACGCAGCATTGATCCCACTATAACTTCGCTACGTGCCGGGCCTGGCTATCCCCGAGATTTGAAAAAAAAAACGTGCTCGACCAGTAATCCACGACGATTATGAAGAAGATGAAATCCTGAAGCAAGCGAGAAGACTAATAGAAGGCCAGTACAGGCCCTGCACAGCAAGAAAAACTGTGACAGGCTAAAGTGACAAAGTGGAGCAAAACTATCTCTCATCAAATTAATTTAGCATTGAAATTACAATCCAACCATTGATAAAGGTACCAAGTGGATGACAGCTACTCCGATATCTCCTAACTCTCAATTAACAAAACTTTCTTCCACACGCTAAAGCACAGATCTCTGATAATTTTAAAAGAGTATTTTATGCACAGACAGAACTTGAAGTAACGTAAAAGAAGATGTATGAGCAGAAAAAGTGATGGCAGCAAGAGCTCCGGTAGCGCTGTGGTTAGTACGATCCCTAGGAAAGGGTGAGACACGGGTCCAGCTCCCACTAGAGGTTCAAAGTTATCAGCGCAGTATTGTTGAACATATAGTTATTGCACCATATTATGCTGAAAAGCGATTGAATAAAGAATTTTTTAACAAATAATTACGGAAAATCACGGTCAAGGATACCTAACCTCTCGACGAAGTTCGTCGGTTCCCTTGTCAACCATAACAGCTTGTAGGCGTTGTTGTGAGCTAGCAACTTAACGATCTACGTCTCTGATCTTTAAAGCTAATGCAGTTAGAGAGGAATGGATAACGATGAGGCTACTTTGAGGCTTAATTTTCACCTTTTCAATCTGAGGTTCCAAAAACACATCGCTGTCTGCCAGCTCTTTTTGCAGGTTTTCCACGTTGCTCCTAAGCATTCTCAACTAAAAAAATTTCATATTTGTACGACTTTCATGCCAATATGAAAGATATACTCCCACCAGCTTTCCCTGGACTAACATGTAGAGCGTTGTTCAATACCTCTTACAGAAGCTAGTCCAAACTCTCGTAACTGGCACTCAGTTTAGTTTCAGCTATTACACAAATTAATTTGATTACGGACAAATACAAAATGCATTAAGCACAACCAAAAAAAAAGCGGGAGAGATAATCGAATCTACTACTCTTCAGGATACGATTACCTCAGCTGATACGTTTCCTATGGCTCCATTCTTTCCGTCTCACAATTACGTCTCAACTGGTCTCCGTGCTCTTCGAGGCGCTTCTTCTCGAGGGCCACTGCAAAAGAAAGCAACTGTATTTAGACAATATAATCTGTTAACATATTTTGACGTTTTCATAAGGTCTGTTACGGCACTTATAAAGTGCTAGACATGTGTTTCAGCCTTCCACCCTCATCCACCATTCGTCGTCAATTTCTCTGTATAGGAAATATGTCCCCAACGAAGTGACTGAACTAAAAGACATTATGCTACCGATAAGGCTGGAAGGCCGAAACACCTATCAGACACTGCATAAGGCCGTAGCATACCTTGTGAAAGGTTCAAAATATGCTATCAAATCACAGTGTTTGTCAGCAAGGTCTCGAAGTTACCGACTGAAATGGTTTTGTGCTAACACAAATAGTGACATAAACAGAGTGCAATACCTGATAATCCTGAGTGATATACAAAACTTCAAACCTCCAAAAGGGATCGAACAAGCATCTCATCCATCTCAAGCGCGCGTGATAACGTGTTTCACTAATAGTGCTCTTGTTTGAGAGTGAATTATATTTTATCAAAACCACATTGATAGTGGGTGTAAGCCTTATAGTTGAAATACAAAGCCAAGCCTATCGAATGCTTGGTATAAGCGGCAGAGTGGTGAATCTTAGGAAAGTGATGACAATAAACGAGAATGTATGTAGATCGTGGCGATGATTTCACCACTGTGATAGAAGCGAGCTCGATAAAGCTAATCTTCTCTGCGTTGATCGATCCTAAAGTGATAAGTCAAGTAGCCGACTTTATCAAGTTTCGTTTGAAGTGACTGAATGCACATCTGGCTTTTATAATGACTCTTGGAGGCTTATCGATGTATCAAGTCAGTGCTGCTATCGTTCAAGACAAGTGCGGTACCAATTCATTGACCCCGGAGAATGAAAGGCTTGGTAAGCCTTGGGAGCGGTAACGAACCATAAACCTTACATGAGCAGCAAGAAACCTCTAATCCTGCTTCATATGAGCCCTAATAGCTAGATAACATAGGTTAATCACACCCAAATAGATATGGTATCTATAGCTGCCTATTCGTGTTCATGCCAGGGCAAAAATATATCTTCAATGCCTCGGACAATGTCCTTCTAGCTACCGGCACCACACGGTACAATCATAGTGTTCAGTATAGACGAGAAAAATACTGCTTGAAAAGCGTATAGGCAGTGAGCCAACAGATCATTAGCCTGATTATATAACAAATTAATCTCTTACTTGGCTCTATCTTGTCCTTTAATTCGTTCTCTATTATCACATCAGGATGACTCAGTAGTCGGATCTGAAAACATGACTCTAAATCTTCAAGATCTTGTTGATCAATATGAATGTCTCAACCACCTTTGCAATATCGAGCTCTGCTTCTTTATCTTGTAGCGATGTTTCCAACCCGTCAACTCGTCCAATCATTTGAGATATCCGGTAATCTGGCTGTTGTAGCTAAAATATCTATCGACACCGAGGAATGGCAGGTTTTCGTTCTCTTTTCATAACACTAACCTACTTTTTTCATGGAAAATGCCTAGAAAAAGCGATTGCCAATTACGCGGTAAGAATAGCAGCAGTCTTCACCGAAAAATCATACAAATATACGATACATTCAAGTCGAACGTGAATCCAGTGCTATTAAGAACGTTTCCACATAATGGATAATCACTCGATTGGATTAAGAAGCCCTTGGCAGCCACCCGAGACGAGTAAGAAATGCGACTGGCTATATTTTCTTCTTTTTCATTTTTTTTGCGAAGGTCAGATCAAATATACATAACTTCTCACTTAACTCCGCATTGATATTAACAAGTTCGCCCTCCAAACGCTTTATTCACTGATCTCTTTGCTCCATTTGCTGGTTCTTACCTTCTAACTTTTGCCTGAGTGCGTCAACCTTAATGATGACTACTCAGAGAGTAATCTAAGAAATCATTAGTCTACTTAGCTTTCATCGATATTAGCCTTTTTTCCGTGTATGGAGGTTAGACGTGTTCTGCGATACACGCGATCGATCAACCGATTGTCGATAGTTCGATCCAGCGTTCAAGGTTCACCAAGTCTTCCATCCCTTGGGGTTCGGTGAATTGGTACCAAAATGGAATGGGAGGATAGCAGTACTGACTTAATACATCGCTAGGGCACCACAACTCATTGTAAAGACGAGACATGCATCCAGTCATGGGCAACAATGCTACGAATGGAGTCGAATGCATAACGCATCCCTCAGGGATTGATCAATGCTGAAAGCTTTGTCCTTTATCCTCTAATTAGAAGCATAAGCCTACACCTCTACCACTTATAATCAAATTAATTACAGATTCGAACTAGCACCAGTAGTAGCGAATCATATTTGTCGCCCCATAACATAACGATTATCTCCACCCAAGAGACGAAATCAAAGGTTTATCGCACTTTTAGCCTGTTGCACTCTGTTGCAGTGGCTCTCTAGAGAGACAGAGGCAGATGGAGAGGGGGTAACAATGAGTAGCAGGTATGGATTTTCTCTAGAATTCCTAATTACACGTTGAGCTTTTCGGATTTATTCGGGTGTAGCATGAAGCATATTTGTTGAATTGGTTTCGCCTAGCGCAAGCAATTACCAATCACATAACTGCGGGCGGATACTGAGCTGAACAGCTGATATAAATCGAATACCCGCAAGACACCGAATTCGCCGTACGCATAAACGCAACTACTGAAAACAACTAAATTGCTTTAGCAGAGCATAGCAACAAATTCCGTGAATTCTCACCCAAAACCGCGCTTATGTCCTCGTTTGGCGACGCTGCAGCTTTATGACCAACCAATCTGATAGCTTTTACATGAGTGGAATCACTGTTAGCTTAGTGGAGTAGTAAATTTACCAAGGTTAAGCAGAGTCTGGATTTACTACAAGATTTAGAGGCAAAGTACGCAATCTTTTGCTATTGGCGTGAGTCCTAGATAATGACTTAAACCTCATGTGAACTCCAAAACTGACTTATATCGCAGGAAAAGTGCTAGCACAACGAGAACCCGATAGCGCAGTGGTTAACACGCAAAAGAATGAAACGCAGGTTCAACTCTCGTCCTAGATTCAAAGATTTGTATATCACTCAGCTTTATTGACTCAAACCATGTGATTCACAGAAGATTCGTCAACACGGCTTGATACAAAAGCTTTACTCTAGTTCCAGAGAAGGTCCTAGAGCTTAGCACGCTGTTGTTTCCAAGCTTTGAGCAGAATTTAGAACTACCTGCACAATCTACAAGAATACTTTACCTTACTGATTCTGAGCAGTGCTATGATGTTTTGATACAAGTCTAAGAATACTGATTGATGTGTCAAACTTTGAAAGAGGCACAAGAATCGAACCCGTATCTCAGTTCTCCGGAAGCGCGTTCTAACCTATTGCACTATCGCGGCTCCCGTTGGGTTATCCGCTTTCGCTTGATCTTCAACTGTGTTGGAATATTAACTCTTGGAAACCTTCAATAGGTATATTGCAAGAAGTAAAGACACCTACATCGCCTAGCAAGAGGGTATGCTGTTGTTCCCAATTCATGATTTGTTGTTTAAGTACCTGGACATGCTGTCGTTAATCAGCCGCTTGCACTTCGGCGGTCCTCATCCTGGCCTAACATTGAGCGAGCTCTGCTTTCCTTCCACTCAGTTCCACCTCTGACCGCTCCATTTTCCTTCGTAACGCAGTTTTAAACGTTTTTTGCGACGCAGAAAAACTCTGCAAGTATATAAATTTCATGCTTCAGTGAACACAAGTTCATGTTCATCTGCTTGGACGCCACTCTCTTTTAAGTGCATCCCAACGCTTGTGTTTTGGGATCATACCAGAATGACTGATTCACATTGATGCTTTGAAATGTGCCATTATATGTACCAGTGATTAAAAAAACCCTTTTTGCCTACTTGAACAAAAACTGAACATTTGAGAGTATAATCCGTCTCGACATTCTAAGCGATCTCATACTTTGTAGTCATTCATGGGTGCTCTTAGGTAAAACGCAATGCTGTTCTTCTGAATGAGGTAACAATCACGCACATTATTATGGCTACTAACATGATCACCAATCTCATTTCAGACAGGATGTGGAGGACCCATTTATTTAAACACGCCTTATAATGTGGTAGTCGACTCGTCTGAGATAAACAAAAGAATATCCAGCTTGGACGGTGCCCCACAAGTAACTTCTCAAGAATTTTGATGTGCGCGAATGCAATTCCCAACATCTCAGTGCTCTTTTTTTTGGCTTCTGAAATGACGCTACATAATGCTTTTTTCTATCCATCACATCAGCGTGGAATGTAATCCATAGTTGCTAGAAAACGGACAAAACAATACGCGAATGTCAGGTTTCCGGACAAATTCTGACATCCGATCTGTGATGAGATGAAGATTGCATGCTGCTCTTCTCTTCTTCTTGTCACCGGTGAATATCATTTTGTTTCCTAAAATCAATGTTCCAACTTCTTCTACTAAGAATTAGTTGATTGAAGGTTGACATTCTTTCAAGAGAACTTTGTGGAAACTACACTTTCAAATTTTTTGTAACCACTGACGACAAAATGAAGTTATCTCAACATTTTCATTTGAAAAGCTACCACGATTTGTGCTGCTCAGCTTTCTTGTACTTGAAATCGTCCAACTACCACGACTATCGCTGCTTTAATATATGTGTTTTACAGGAACGGTGTTGGCGATCCCTCTATAGCACAGACTTCCGATATCTTCCAAATTCAAGCTCTTGAATAGGGATTTGAATGCAGATCAAAACCCAACATGTTATCACATTTTCGCGAGAATTCTGCTCCCACTGAGGTGTAGTAATGCCATAACATATGCGCTCTGTCCGACCGCTTTTATGTGGGCTGCCAACATGTTGCAAGTTGTTCCGCCCAGAAGTTTGCAATTGAGAGCTCAGAATACAAGTTAGAGACTTTCATCATTCCGTGCAGCCTTAGACATTAGGTCTACTCTAAAACGGCCTGATAGTATCCTCTTGAGCATAATGTCTTAGCGCTAGGGGATCAAAAGAGCATGCCATGAGCAACGTCCCGCGAAACAGAGACAGAAAAAAATGGTTCATACAAATATTCAGGACTCCAAATCCTTTAAAAAACAGATTACTGGCAAACAGCGACGCTGATATGATGAGTTGCATAAAAAGAGACAAAGTGTTAAGAAGGAAAACAAGATGGAAACTAAGATTGCTAGAAGAACAGGAAGGACTCGTAGAGCCGGAAACTCGGTGAAATCAACTTTTTCGAAAAGATAAAAGTCGAGCGTATCTAATCCCCATTTATCCTCTATGTTTTTCTAGCGAAATCTCTTCGCGTCGCCAAAATTACAGTTCAAATCATAAGAGTGCTTAAACGAATTTATCATAAGAATACGCTGAAATCACCATTCTATCGTAATGAGATATAGTATACGGCAAGAAAAGTATTATAGCTCAAAGAATTTGGACTAAAATAAGTTTTTTTCCGTTCTCAGGTAAGGAATAAGAATTAGCCTCTTTTGCTGGACAAGAAGTTTTTCTTAAGAGTGTTTAACAACCAATCGAAAGCTCAAATCTCGACGAACTGCTGAACGCGCTCATTTTCTCAAAAAAGCGCTTTTTGAGCGCTGTAGCGTTCGAAATGAGATTATGATTCAAACTCGTCGTGCACACTTACTATCATTATTCAAATTAGCCACATGAATGTCAGGTTTCCGGTCGAATTCTGACATCCGATCTGTGATGAGAAGAAGACTGCATGCTGCTCTTCTCTCTTCTTCTCACCGGTGAATATCATTTTGTGTTCCTGAAATCAATGTTCCAACTTCTTCTACTAAGAATTAGTTTTTTGATGGCTGATACTCTTCTGAGGAAACTCTATGGATACTACACTTTCAATTTTTTTTGCAATCACTAACGACAAATAATGTTACCTCAACATTTTCATTCCGAAAAGCTACCACGATTTGTGCTGCTCAGATTTTCGCTGCTTCAACATTTGAGTTCTACAGGCACAGTGTTGGCGATCCCCCCGTGGCACCCTCTCATAGCACAGATTTCCGATATATCAAAACCCATTCAAGCTCCCAAATAATGATTTGAATGCAGATCAAAACCCAAAATGTTGTCACATTTTCGCGAGAATCCTGCTCCTACTGAGGTGTTTCACATGCCATAACACATATATACGCTGTCCGACCGCTTTCATGTGGACTGCAACTTTTTGCAAGTCGTTTCGAACAGAAGTTTGTAATCCGAAAGCTCGAAATACAAGTTTGAGACTTTCATTATTGCAAGCAGCGTTAGACGTTAGGTCTACTCTGGTGAAGCCTGATAATATCCTCTTGAGCATATGTCTGAGCGTACAGGGTCAGAAGAGGACGCCATGGGCAACGTCCCGCGAAATAGAGACAGAAAAAATTTTCTCATACAAATATTGAGGACTCCGCATTCCCTAAAAAATAGACTAATGGTCAACAGTGGCGCTTCGATGTGATGGTGTTACAATGAAAAGAGACAGAGTGTGTAATAAGGAAAACAAGAATGGAAACTAAGATTGCTAGAAGTAAGTGAGCTGGGTGCTTTTTTTGGAGGGAACTGCAAACTCACCTTGTCGGATTTTGGTGGGACCAGAAAGGACTCGTAAAGCCGAAAACTCGGTTAAACTTTTTCGAAAAGGTGAAAGTCGAGCGATTCTAATCTTCATTAATCCCCTATGCTTTTAGAGCGGAACTTCTTCACGTCGCCAAAATTACAGTTCAAATCATATGAGTTCGAAATGAATTTATCATCAGAATACGCTGAAATTACCATTCTATCGTAATGAGATATATTCACGGCAAGAAAGTATTATAGCTCAAAGAATTTGAACTAAAATTTTTTTTTCCGTTATCGGGTAGGGAATAAAGAATTAGGCCTCTTTTGCTGGACAAGAAATTTTTCTAAGAGTTTTAACAACCATTCGAAAACTTAAATCTCGAAGAACTGCTGAACGTGCTCATTTTTCTTAAAAAAGCGCTTTTATAGCGCTGTAGCATTCGAAATGAGATTATGATTCACACGCGTCGTGCGCTCTTACTATTATTATAATTATGCTTCCGCTAAACAAAACTCACTGCTCAAACCGCTACTAGTTACTCGATAGCTCAAATCTTGAAGACTTGAAAAAAAGGTTTTCTAGAAAAACCTTTCTGACAGCGCTGTAAAAAAAAAGAAAAATTTTGTGTTTCACACACGCGTACTTTTCGCAAAACAGAGCTTTTCTCTCAAAATCATATGTAAATAAATGATAGCGTAAATGGCGACAAATCTAACAACATGCTTATTTTTTGAGAAGACCGTTTCACTGTAGTGTGGGAGGGTAAATAAGATTGAGTCCCACATATCTTGAGCACTGCTTATCGGTAAGGTGTGGTGGTGGCTGTGGATCAATAACGCGCGGTCGATAGACTATGCAGCGCTATTCACATGTGGAATGCGATTGTTATTGTTGAATTTGAGATTTTTCTCCGTTTCGGAAAAAAAACTCCAGATGAAACGTAAGACTCTGGCACTTGAAGACTTCCTCTACCCGTTCATATGCTTTTCGTGCCGCAGAGAAATACAGACGTGATAGTCATAAAAGCGTGCGGCACGACTGATACATAACTTTATATTTGATGCTACAGCGCTACAAAAAGACCTTTTGGAAAAAAGAGTTCGTATGGCAGTTCACCATAATTTATGCCTTTGTTGGTTACTGAGACCCTAGAAAAGTTCTTGTCCAGCAAAAGAGGTCAATTCTTCATTACGTGCCCAATGCCGAAAAAGAACCCAAAATCAAATAGATTTGCTAACAAGGAGAGGAAATTTCTTAGTTGATGTTAATAGCATTTATTACTTATTGAATACTCAATTCACCTTAAATGTTGTACAGGTGATTATATGAAAATTGTAGCCCATTAAATGCATAGAGTAAGGTGATTCCGTCTCAAACCATCATCAAAAAAGCCTTTCGCTAAGCAATGCTTTTCCTCACTTATATTATCTCATTTGATGACACATATTCCAATTCATCGTGACCCCGATGTTTCTTCATTCCCTACGTTGTTTTGCAAGCGTTACCTACAAAAACTAGCTGAGTTCAGGTGTGAATTTGGTTGTAATGTGAAGAATTCGACTTCATCATCAATAATACTGAATGCTGGTCAACCTTGATTAGATTCAAGAGCACTCATTAAGTAAAGTTGGGAAACGGTGTGAATTGGAGGCTAATTCTTAGCGTTTAGATTTGAATTCTTCCACGACGACGAGGAATACAACGAATAGTTGATCGGTAGCCCAACGATTATGACATAAGCCGCCATTAGTTTTCAAAAAACCCTCTGCTTTTATCTTCCTATATTTTATACGACCCTCTCCATATTTACTATGCGAGTGTCAGCACTTCATACATTTTGATTCATTTACTCGTATTCTCTGTCCAGGAAGATTTTCTGACCTTCTGCTTTTGAGCCCGACTTTTGCTTGAGTAATGTTGTCTTCTCTAAAAATGCCGTTCAGTAGTGGATGAATCTAATCTCTTTGAGACGTGAAACACTTGAGTAAGAGATAAAATAGTCGCTCCTTCTTGGTTCGCAAGAAGGGGGGTTATCCTGACAAGTCAGTTACCAGCCTGCGACTATGTGGAGATAATAGCTATGCCAGCCCGTAGGGAATTAAACCAGTAGTGTCTCTACCGTGATCGACGCTTCTGTCACTGCATTACTCACTTTCCA